>JAYJME010000975.1:0-18518 GCA_036873775.1 Costaria costata | reverse complement strand
TTCACCGACCAGGCAGACATTGCTAGCACCAAGCGCGAATCGCCGTGAGGTGTTGGGCGAGTCGCATGAAGGGTGAATGAACTGCATCCTACAAAAACCGCTCATAAGACGGACTTGCTTTGGCGCGTGGGGGGGGGTGAATTCAGGAAAACGTTTGATTTGCCCAAGTAACTTCTCGCAAAACAATAGTCAAGATAGTCAAGATAGTGTTGCAACAAACAGCACAGCTGTGCCAAAAGGGCAGCGTGACGTCATCCGCCAACATAACCAAACGCGTCGGCAAAGCAACCAGCAAGCACCAAACGCGGCAGCAGAAGGCACACACGACCTCCTCATTCTGCCCGGCATCATTGCAAAGCCTACTTCCAGCTTCAAGTCGCCTCTGCACCACCTCGACCCTCCAGCTCAACAACTATTTTACACTTGCTCCACTTGAGCACCTTGAACCCTACAGCAGACACCGAAGCCTATCAATAACCATCCTAGAATGATTGCCTGGGACGGCCCTTTTTCCACTGTAAAACTGATCCCACACTAAATCCAAGTAGTTTGTCCCCAAAACATGGGTGCAATTTTGAAGGGATTAAAACAACACAAAAAAAATCACCTCCTTCAGGCGAGTGGCGAAGTCCATTGCTTCCCTCGCCCTCAAGTCGACCTCCGCTGACAACTGCCCCGCTAAACCCCTGATCTCCTCCTCCAGCTTCTCCCGTGCTACGCCGGCCTTGCCCTCTGCGTCGCGGAACGAGCAACGAACGCGCACAGGTTAACGTTGACGGTGATTGCTCTGACGCTTGGGATTCAGTTCAGCAATGGCGAGGCCCTACGCAACCCAACCCAACCCAACCCAACAGAGTATGTTGTCGGGCCGCTATTAATAGTGGGCCCAGCCCAATCCAACCCCCCCATCACCCACCCCCACCCGTGCTGCCGCGCTTCAACCCAACGTCAACCCAACCCAACCCAACCCAATCAAACCCAGCGCCCCTTTCTTGGTTTTTTAGTCAGCACCCATCTTCCAACGCGTCTTTCGCGCGATTGCTTGAAACCTTCGTCCGATCCGATCTGATTCGACCAGTAACATACTTGCTGCACTCCGCCAGGTCTGCTCTCTGTGCCCGCCGGATCAATGGCTTCCCAACTCTCCCGACTCTAGTTATCCAGAAGCAATACAGTGGCCGACTCTAGCATCAACAAACGTATGATACATGATACATACAGACACAGAGGGGAGCGAAAGAGCGGCACGCTTCTCTCGACACATTACCATTATCAATTATCAATCAGCAATTAGCTATTACCTGGTAGTAATTAGCAATTAGCAATTATCAATCAGCAATTAGCAATCAGCAATTACTAGCAATTAGAGACCCCATTGGTACCGACCAGATAAAATTACCGAAATACTCAAAACAAGGAGATACGACATGTTTTGTTCACGTACGTAGTTGGTTGGACACACGGGGGGGAAATACCAATACTGGAATACTCAAAATGAGAGGACAGGAGAGGGTTTGTTCAGGTATTAGGTTGGACAAATGACAAAACAAAACAAAAAACCTACAAGGAGGTCCTACATAAAGAAAAGCCTGAAGTGTGCAACTCCAGGCGGTCGATTTTCTAGCTCTACTTGGAGGTTACCTTGGTGTCCAGCCTTCTTCTCCCGGTCTTGGAACGCTTTCTGGCGCAGCTCTAGGTTATGGAGGCGTTCGTCCATGGAGTCCTTCTCCCGCAACAGGAAGTCCCTCTCTTCTTCCACCAAGCGCAGCCTTTCCGACCCCGCCTGTTATCAATATATAGGGGGGGGGGAACGTTTGGAGTCACTTCGAAAGGTAAACCAGCCAAGCAAGAAACCACATTACTGCTGTGCCTGTTGAATGCTATTGCTGTAGACTACACTGCCCCAGCCGTCCGATGGTCATGGTGATCGTAACGTCACCTCGTCGGTGCTGGCCGAAGCTCGATCAAAACTCGATCACAGCTCCATAAACGAAAGCTCGACGAAAGCTCGACGAAAGGACAGCGGAAACTGCTCCATCCTCGATCGCGTGATCTTGAATTGTACGAATAATCCAAGTATAGTCTAACGTTGTAGAAGCCAAGGCCAAGGCCAACGCCAGGTGAGAGTAAGATACCAAGTAAGCGGCCATGACAATCGTATGAAGACCATCACGATCGATCGACCAAGCAAGCCTCCGACGATGCGCCCGACCCTTATCACGCATTACACATTGCGCAGTACGCATCACGCATTACGCACCACGCACCACGCATCACGCCTGACACTGCAGCAGTACCTCCAGAACAGACCAAGTATTCATATGTGTGGCCTATATATACATATAGTCAGAACAACACTATACTCGTGCGCTATTGCAGTACCGCCGTACAAACAGCCCCATGGGTACACAGCAGCACTAATACACTAAGCAGTTTAATACATTCATACTGTAACACCAATATTATGGTAGCATTACTAGCACTGAATAGCTAGAACCGCGGCATTCATATAGCAAGTATCACATAAACTCCGTACTGTACCAAGTTTTCCCTTCAGAGTTAACACAAAAGGAAGGCCAACTCGAACCGAACAATTTACAATGCAATGGTATGATACGTCCATATACGAGTATGACAAATGATGCAGTGTTTACATAGCTCACATCGAGGAGTCATATTGGGG
The DNA here is from genome assembly GCA_036873775.1 of Costaria costata. NCBI lineage: Eukaryota > Phaeophyceae > Laminariales > Agaraceae > Costaria > Costaria costata. The sequence goes on along the minus strand of JAYJME010000975.1, from coordinate 15,835 downwards.
GTGACGCAACAAATCAGGATACACGTCCACGTACCCAGTACCTCAGCAGCAGCAGAGCAACAATAGCAGAGCAGCAGCAGCAGCCGCAGCAGCCGCAGCAGCAGCACCAGCACCGACAAAGACAATGACAGCAGCAGCAATTACAGTACTGCTGTAAAATGCTCACCCCATACGAGTAGAGTTTTGTTTTCCCAAAGACGATAGTCTAAAATAAAATCAAGTAAACGCAAATATAACTAAAAATTAGATCTCGTCGTAACTCTTTCGAATTGGCATGCATTATACTTGCGCGATCCGGAAGGGAAAACTCAGTCGGAGGGCAGGTCATCCCGCGGCCTGCCGCATAGATACCTGAGCCTTGCCAGTACCTCTACTTCTCAAGTTTCCCTTCACAAGCGGCTGGCCGGAGCCCTAATATGTCAAGCCTCGGACGTGACCGAGGCTCCCAATGGTACCCACCATTGACTTCCTCTAGGGATCCAAGCCAGCCAATCACAAACAACAACGAACAAATAAAAAACAGAACGATATGTATCTGCTACCTGGTATATATACCATACGCAGTAATTCCGTCCCCCCTTCAGTATGATCGAAAGAAAGGGGTAGGGTGGCTGGGGAAAAACAACAAGAACGCTATTAATACCCTGCTAGCCTGACGGCTACAGTAGCCTGCTCTCTCTGCAACCGACGTACGTTCGTACGTACGTCTACACAAACAATGAATGCTCAAAGAACTTCCTGCCCAGGGGACACACTCACGATTCAGAGACACTAAACATGCCATCCCCTCGTATTCAACAAACCCCATACGAAGTATTGTCTCGTTACTCAACAATCTGTCACTACATTGCATTTCTTTCGAATTATCATGTGTTCCTATTCTACTGTATGTCAACGGAAGGGAAAACTCACAGGGAGGGCAGGTCATCCCGCGACCTGCCGCATAGATATATGAACCTTTACCTTCCCAGTACGTCTATTAATAGAGTAGTAGTAGCAGTAGTAGCAGTAGTTATGTCATTTCATGTTAGTGTTGCACACATTGTATGACAGATCACGATCGAGATCATCTATATCATATAGATCCTCATCTATCGTTATGATATAACTTCGGTATTGTGCAGGAACTGCGTAATACAGATCCAACCCAGGAAGCATGTGCTAGGTCACGTATCATACGACTCCACACCCGGCAACATGATCTAGGCCATGCAGACCATATAGACCAGGGATCTGCCATGCAGACCATATAGATCAGGGATCTGTCTGGCCTGAACGGCACAGACCATGAATGGTTGAAACGATCTGATCTGTCCGATATGTGCAAGTTTCCCTTCACCAGTTTCACCAATGGCTGGCTTCTGTCCGATATGTGCAAGTTTCCCTTCACCAGTTTCACCAATGGCTGGCTGGACCCCTAACAGGCCCAGCTTTGGGACGACGTGACCGAGACTTTCAATCGTACCTACCATTCACCCACTCAATCTCCGAGGTTGCTTCTAGACTGCCATGCTTGGCTCCACACCATACCTGAGCCAGTCTGCCTTTCAACTGCCTTGCCTATCTGTGCTAGCCCATTCGAAAACCCAACGGGAATCCACAGCGTTAATCTGAAAATAACCTTCAAGTGTTGTAATCCCTGGCCCAAAGACCCGCTGGATTGTCCATTTCGGTACATTATACCCCCTTCCCTGCCGCCAACTTGGTGGCCGCCCCGAAAAGCAGGGAGTAAATATAGAACTCGCTGGGGTCGCCCCCGGGCTACTGCACCGCTACCTGACGCAACGCCCGTAGGGCTTGTTCATACCTCCATACTCTAACAACGGTGAACTTTCGGGCAAAGTGATGCACAACGTCATCAATTCCACCATCAGAGCAACGGCACCACCGCCCGCGCCCACCCCTGAGCGAGGACCGTTGAACTCTTTTTCCGTGCTCATACAATACCGCTTCCTTCAAACCACACCCTGGTGTGGGTAGCCCAGTGCCGATGCAAAAAAACTCCATGAATTGTTGCGATTCCGAGAAAATAGTACGAAGTATATAAATTGCACCATCCCAACGCATATGGCAATGTGTACGTTTACGCAAACAAAATGAATGCTCAAGGCACTTCCTACCCAGGGGCTACTACAGCAGTCACGATTTCGAGGCTATAAACATGCAATCCTCTCGTCTCCAACAAACCCCATTTGGTCTCGCAACTCAATCGTCTTGTCACATTTTTTTTTCCGTACAGAACTTACACCCCTCTGGTTTGGTTTTCACTCTGACCTCTGGGGGGTGTTGTGTTAGGTATCGTTTTCGGATATGTTCGTAAACCCCCGCAACAACAACCACCACCAGCATCGGCCCAGCAGTAGAAGTAAGGCAGCAACGTTCAGCAGCAGCACAGCAGCAGGAAAGTAGTAGCAGCATGCAGCACGAGCAGCATGAAGCAACAGCAGCAAGTAGCAGCCAAAAAGACGGCTGCAGCAGCAGGAGCACCACCAGGCGGAACAGTAGCAGCAGAAGGCAGCAAGAGAAGGTATATAGCAACAGCAGCAGAGAAACCATGCACACGGCGGTTGCTGTCATCTCTGCAGCAAAGCAGAAGCACACCACCACCACCACCAGCAACAGAAAATAAACCATGCATACGACGTTCGTCTGCTGCCTGCGTGCTGCTTGTTGTACGGAGTGCGGGCTAGTCGTATGCGCGTGTCTTTTCCTGCCACGTGCTCATGTCAGCTGGTGGCTAAAGTCGTGGGCAGATCTCAGCGCTGACGAAGTCCGGTCTAGTTGTGCCGTGCTTACGCTGCGTGCTGCCAGCTGCTGCCACTAAACGCCCACTGAAAAGACTACGACTACCAGCAGCAAGAAACGCAGCGACCAGTAAAGACAAAAATACAGTTGTGTTTATACGTACAACAAACATCAACAGTAGGTTTTTGAAGAGTACTCCGGAGTAAATTATACCCGATGCAGGGGAGGCGGTTAGCACAAGCGTTAAAAGACCGGCATCTGCCCTCCTAACACCACAAGATCACGAGGATAAAATTAGAAAAAATAGTACCTACGTTCCTCGGGAATGAGAAACACGGAAACACACCTGGTTATCTGCCTTGCTTCGCCTGAGAGCGCGGTTTTGGTCCTCCAAGGCCTGCAAGCGGCGCCGGGCGGCTTCGTGCTTTTCCCGCTGGGCCTCGACAGCGAAGCGCGCGCCAGAAACCGAAACTGTTGGGGGCTGCCATGAAACGAAACGCAACAAAAAAACGAAACGAAACGAAACGAAACGGAACGAGATGAAACGAGGCCAGACGAAACGAAAACAGATTAAACGAACGAACACAATAAACGAAACGGAGAGAGGTGCGAAAAACTAAACGGTACAAAACGAAATCCAGCGAACGAAACGAAACAAACGGGAACGAAACGAAACAAAACACATCAAAACCGAACCAAACCAAACCAAGGGCAGCGAAGCCAGAATGAAACTCAAAACATTCAAGAGACGGGGGACGGAGTCGGGGCAACATGACAACATCGCCTAGGGGAACCACCGACACCCGGAAAACAGGATGATGTGATGGTATTACAAAGTACCAAAAGGAGTTTTTGTGGGCTTCGGCATCTCTTCCGGCCGTGGGTCTTTTCCCGTGCTCTCCGCCGCGGGACACACATGGGGGTCGCGTGTACACACGGCTCAAGTTTGGGCCCCCGCCGAGCTCCGTGGCGCGTTCTCTTGGGGTTCATAGTCGCGAAAACTAGCAAGGAACCACGGGGAGGTATTCCGAACACTTAGAGCCATCCAGGCGCATGCAAACCAACATGGAACAAAAAATGTCCGATACTCGTAGGTTCGCATGTCGTTCTCTGACGGCTCGCATTCATTTCCTGGCCAACTTCTGCTCGTGCTCGAGTACTAGAGTGTTGGTGCTCGTGCTCGTGATCGTGGTCGTGCTTGCTGTGCTCGTTCGCGTGCTCGTGCTCTAGTGCTCGTGCTCGAATGCGCGAGTGCTCGTCGTTGCAAAACTTTAGGGGACCGGTGCACTGCTTGCTGCTGTGTACCTGTATCACACCGTAAACTTTTTGACGCTGCGGCAGCCATGGCACAACAGCAGCCAGCCGCAGATCGAGGTCTTATTGTTGTGGCAGTTATTAACTCTGCCTCTCTGTGTGCGTGTGTGTGCGTATGCACAGCAGTATGTATGGTATGTGTGCGTGAGCAGCACTAGCAGCAGCAGCAGCAGCGAGCCTTACATAGACTCATGTATATAGGAACGCATGTAATCTTTTTCAACTTGCGACACCCGCGGGAATGAAGTCAACCAACATCCCGAAGGGGAACCTTGTACGGTGATACGATATGTAGTTGATTTGCTGCACCCGCACTGCTTACTGCCCAATCGGTCCCACTCGGTCCCACAAGAGTGTAACTAAGTCCACAAGAGGTTTTAGTCACGTTGGAAGCAGCCAGAGGGGCGACCATCGACGCTAGAGCAGTGTTTTAGTTGCTATTAATATGTGAACACCCTGACCAATTATTGCTGTTAGCAATCGGGGCATACACGTTCACCGTTCCTGCTGGGAGGCGTGGTCTATTTGTCTGCTGAGCGTACGGGCCATAAAAGGCATAGATGCCATCAAAGCCGTCAAGGGCCCGGAATGAACAACCAGAACAATGCTGTGTCAACGTGAACACCAACGTACACATCAACGTAAACTCAACGTAAACATCAACGTTAACACCAACGTAAACACCAACGTAAACATCAACGTAAACTCAACGTAAATATCAACGTAAACACAAACATCAACACCAGCACAAACATCAGCACAGTATCGACATCAAAATCAATACCAGCATCAAAACAAACGTCGACATCAGCATGAACATACACATCAATCTCAGCATCAAAATCAACATCAGCACCAACATCAACGTAATTTTTAGCGTCATTATCAACATCAACATGAGCATCAACATCGTGGCGGTTGAGTCGCTTGTGCTTGTCTCACATGATCGACACCACCGTCACGGCCGTCTCCCCCCTCCGTTCCCTGGGCCGAGGCGATCAACGATAGGAGCTGCTCCACTTCGGCCTGTTCTGCTCGAGACGCCTGCAGCATTAGCATTTCCAAGCCCGATTTGTTTTTCACGTTGGTGGAAGCAAAGAGGCCAAAGGAGAGGTCCGGGCCAATATCAAACGTCATCAAGATGCAAACGACAATGCTCGTCAACTTAGTAACAGATCGAAAGGACCAAATCGTCGCCCACTTCTACGTTGCACTTGGTCTGTGCCTAACCGTCGGTTTGAGCTCCTACTACGAACACAAGAACGCAATACCCAGGAGCTGTCATCGGTACTCGTCTAAACATCTTTTACCAACTTGATGCTTTCTTCTAAAACGAAAACAAGCAACGCATCGCCCCATTCAGTCTGAAGTTTGCACTAAAACCCACGCTCGCGAGGCGTAAAACCGCTGTGTATACCCTGGGCTTCGGAGGTCCGAAAATAAGACAATTAGTAATAGTAAGGCCCGCGGCCTTGCGCCACGACCTTACCCTGCAAGGCCTGCCTTTTGCGTAAGAAAGCTAAACGCTGAAAGCATCAACGGAGTGTTGAGCCCGGCAACGACTTTTCACCTCCGATTCGCTGGCCAGCACGGCTTTAAGGCTGGTCTCCCTGTCAGCGGCGGCCTTGGCGTCTTGCGTCGACGTGGAGCGCAGGTCATTTAACGCCTTGGACAGCCTTAAGACCTCTGTCCGCTCGGCCTCGATCTGCGCCAGGGCAGTGCAAGCAGTGCATGGAATGAGGCAAGGCCATGGCGAGACAGACAGACAGTGCCTACAAAGGAAGTGATACTATTAATAAGTGATACTTAACTCTTTTTCTACAGCAAAAAACGATTACAAGCAGTAGTCTAATCTCATGTAGTGTGTCCCCTTAACAGGGTGCAGCTGTTGCTATTGCTATCAGCCTTTCTGATATCGGAGCAAAATGGGAAGAAAAAAAAAATTTCAACTAGAGAGTCTAGCCCCCATCGCTCTTGATACGCCAGGGGGGAGAGAGGACTTTCCTTGTGACAAAGGCTGAGAGCACGATGACGATGTTGCCATGGTCTAAATGGCGATCAGCACAAACCATATAAAAAATAACTCAACCTTACAAGGATCCTCGAACACCCGCTCGCAGGGGGTGGACATGAACATATTTTAAAACGATCAAACAGTGCGCGGGTACGTATGCTACAAGACAAGGATAAGGAGTTGCGGCAGCTAAAGTATAACTCTAAACAAGAGGTACAAATAAAAAAGCAGCGTGCCGGATGGATCCAAGTGTAACCAAGCAACAAGTTATACGCAAGGGCACGGTACAAGGTCAGATGCCAAGCTGCGAGCTGCACTCGCCTGCTCCAGGCCTCTGTCCCTTTCCGCGATGACGGCCTCCATTCGAGCGGCGGAGCGCTTCATCTCCGCCCCACCCGCCACGATTTCTGCCGCAAGCGACGCCTCCGCCTGAGACACAAAGACAACGACAAAGACAGAAACAGAAACAAAGACAAGAGACAAAGACGACGAAAAATCGCGCCGTGAGGACCAGACAGGCACAACGGTGGGGAGACAATGCGATAACAAGACGTCGGTGCTGGGCGCTTTCACGCACGCACACGCACACACACGGAGGATCGTGTACCGTATAGTAACACGCAAGAATACACACACAACCCCTGCGACGAATTTCCTAGCCGGTTTCCCCCCAAAAAGGAGGGCCCACACAATCAGACAATCAGACAATCAGACGATCACAACGATGGTGACGCAGGAAATACCCCGTCGACAACTTTCCATGGACCCATCGCTCGGCGTTTGTATCGTGTGCAATCTTCTCGTTGTCGAGAAAAATTGTCGGAGGGGGTGTGTTCTCTCGGGCGTTACACGATAGTAAACGCTACGCTTCATGTGGCAAAACACTACGCTTCATGTGGCAAAACACTACGCTTCATGTGACAAAACACTACGCTTCATGTAGGATGTACTGTGTAGTACACGCCATGACTACGCTTCATGTAGGGAGTCAAGGGCGGCTGTGCCATGCACAAGCCCATAGTGTACGCAGTGGGGGCGTAAACACAGCCTAAACATGCCGGGCCACGTTGGGAACGTGTAGAGTACCCTGGCATACCGCACCCTGCCTACCCAACGTAAAGCAAGAACGATTACCGCCATCGTACTGTCGACACCAGCAACTACCAACACCGCTTAGGAAGCTTTTAAGCTCATAAAGTATTAATAGCGCCAATCGCGGTCCACTTCAACGCCGTCCTGCACGGAACGTTCCAACTGGATACCCCAAAAAGGTGGCCCGCAAAAGTATCCTACCAAGTACATCCCCCAAGCAGGTAATAGCGACAAAACAATCGCTATCCCAGGAGATAGATGGCGGCCACAAACGGCGAAACAGGAAGGGCATAAGATAAGCAATTGTTTTCAGTCTAATATGAAAAAAACGTAACGAGTGCCCACACGTTGGAGGCGTCTCTATGAGCTCTATTGGCAGTAGGAATTGTGCTCCGTATCGAAGGGGACACGTGTTCAATGGTCACATGACTGAGGCAAGCAAAAACTTAGTACCCCCCCCACTTGTACATATGTACTATGTATACAGGTTGGGTTGGCGTCGGTTGGCAACGACGTTGTAAAACACGCCCCCCTCCGTATGTATATATAATATTAATAGTTGGCCTCGGTTGACATCGAAGTTGTAAAACATTATAAGTACATTGGGGTTGGTTTTGGTTGGCAACGACGCTGTAAAACATGCCTATCACTGCGTGAGCTCGACAACCAGGGTACCGTTTGTTTGTTTGTTTGTTTGTTTTTTTGGCGGTCACCATGATGGTTATCGAGTTAGATCCTATTGTGCGGAGTGGAGAACCCTTACTCCGCGCAAGGGGAATGGTCGTATCACGTACTGTGAATATGGTAAGGCACCCGCGAGGCAGTTACATAGTTAATACCCATTGCTGTCTCTGGAGTGGCCACCCCAGAAAACAAAGTAACTCATTGGTCGCTGTCACCCATAAGCAAGAAAGTAGGCACAAGGTGCCGAAATCCATCTTACGAGCGGTTCTTGGAAGGGTGCAGTTTACCCTTCATGCGATTCGCCGAACATCTCACGGCACTACGCGCTTGGTGCAAGCAATGTCTGCCTGGTTGGTGAAAACCCGACGTGCTCCGTCCCGGCATAGTAGGGGTGCGAGGCTCTATTGTCATACGACTACGGCCATGCACGATTTGAGTACACCCCCCCCTCCCCCCCCCCCTCCCATCCCTCTCGAAAGGGATGAGTGGTAAATGGTCAAATGACTAAGGCAAGCATCAAATGAGTACGACCCCCCGGCCCCCCATCCCTCCCCGCTCATCCACTGGTGGTGCTATCGTGACTCGAATACGACAGTGTTGCCGGTACGACACAAGTGAGGCCCGTTTCGTGGGGGACGAAGGCGACGGATTGGAGGGAGCTGCCGATGGCGACGATGAAGGCGCCGACGATGATGTCAGTAGTCAATGGGATAGCGATGGTTGTTTGGATGGTGTCGAAGACAGAGGCGGTGATCGTTTGGATGGCGTTCCACATGGAGGCGATGATGACGCGGGATAATGCCTGGGCGACGATGAAGGTGAAGAATACATGGGGGAAAATATTGCACACATACATACGGGCACATCACCGACCCCTTCTTCGTGATCCAGATCTTTCAGGGAAGATGTATGCACTTGATCTGTGAGATCTAGCTCATCATGTTGCAGGGCGGAAGCCGTAAAACCTTCTGCATGATCTACGTAGCACACCTCCTGTGTTGGATGTGTGCTGTGCAGGTCCTGCACAACATCTCGTAACGGCAGGTCAGGACCTAGATCGTGATCTAGATCGTGATCTGTCCGATGTGTGGAACCGTAAGATTGCATCGGCATCTATTACCTCTGTCCCGTCACGCGCTTATATATTGGCCTTGCGCCGTATCCCTTTCAGAAGCGTACACCACACGCTCCCTCTTCACTCACGCATCCGGCGCACGCACCCGTGCCTCGTGCTACTGTAGTGCTACTGTAGTACTACTGTATCGCAACTGTGGTGCTACTGTAGTGCTACTGCTGTAGTGCTAAGTACTGTAGTCCAACACTGTAGTGATATTGTAGTGCTACTGTAGTTTTACACTGTAGTGCTACTGTAGTCCTACACTGTAGTGATACTGTTGTAGTGCAACTGTAGTTCTGCACTGCTGTAGTGATACTGTAGTGCTACTGTAGTCCTGCAGTAGTGCTACTGTAGTCCTACTGTAGATCTACTGTAGTGATGCTGTAGTGCTACTGCTGTAGTCCTACTGTAGTGCCACTGTAGTTCTGCGCTGTAGTGACACTGTAGTGATACTGTAGTGCTACTGTAGTTCTACGCTGTAGTGACCCTGAAGTGATACTGTAGTGCTACTATAGTCCTACTGTAGGTAGGATAGGAGTGCACCTAATTTTTCTGAGGCTTCTCACTTGAGGAGCTGTATATCTCATCCCAAAAATGAACATGAAAGTGGTACCAAGTACACGGATAACGCGACGACCAATCCCGTGGCTTAAGTACAGAGCGAATTTAATTTGAAACACTAACGGGGATCGAACGACACTATTAATAGTTATTAATAAGTAGTTTTGATTTGCTCAGTTACGCCGCCCTGTTGGTCAAAGAAGGTTTACGCCGAAAATTGCTACTACAGTACCCTACCGCTATCGGAATACGAAGTATAGCACGCGCTCCTTGAGACTTGTCCGAAGTAACCTCTCGCCCCTACTTCGTTAACACCTTTTATATGCATTTTGCCTTGGTCCGCGTTTCCGTGCTGTATGTGTATGTGTTTTTTCCCGTGTTTGCGTGCCTTGGCAGGTGGTTTTCCTGCTGTGGGTGGCGTACAAAGTGCGCATCAAGACCCGAGCGGCCAGGGCACGCAGGCGTGAGATGAAGAAAGATTCGGAGACAACGCGGCGAGAAATGGACCAGCTAAAGCTCGATCAGATGTTCGAAAACCGCGAGGTGCTCCTCAACGAGGACGGCCTGCACCCCCTGCATTTCCTCGGCGCCTGGGTGATCGACCAGGACTTGGTGGACGGCGGCCAACGCTTAGCGCCAGAAGGCCAGCTGCCTGGCTGCTCGCGGGGCCCCTCCGTCTGCGGCAGGAGGGAGAGAGCGTTCGCTCGCCCAGGGGAATGAGGGAGAACGCGGGTTGCTGTAGGTTTGGACCCGGTGGGGGCTCAAGCAAGGGTGGGATTGGGAGGTAGGTGCGGGATAGGGGTATATAGCGAGCAGCAAGGGACAAGGCCATCGATTCGTGTTCATATCATACGGTGACGCCTCCCTTCCTGCTGCCTGTATAGAGCTACGTAGTCGATTATGGTAGAGGGTGCAGTCTCTCCCTGTTGTGCCAACATGTGTTTTTGCCACAGGGTACGGTCTCCCGAATCGCGTCATCCTGTATACTTGGTCATGTATAGGGAGCGTGCAGTCTCTACGGTCTCTTCAGGTATGGGGACGTGCGATGGAGGGGAGAGTTAGCGTGGGGCAAAAAGGCGAAACAAGTGAAGTGCTCTACGGGGAGGTTTCAATGGATCATGCTTGGCGTGTAGGCCGTGTGTTAAAAATATGGTAGGACTGTTTCTGCGACGATTGGGTACTACTGCTGTCATGCCGTGTACCAGGTATATTTTTGTATATCGACGAGGGCAACATGCAATTTGGAACACTTAGCGCACTGCAAGAAACGCCTTCAATCAGCTCGTTCTCCAAACCGGCACGCACGACGCCAACGTCAACTCGGTAAGGCAAGGCCACCACCAACCAATGCTGGCGTCGTCAATTTTATTTTGTTGCTGCGTACCTGGGTACCAGTACATCGTATAATACTCCCCATTTATATGAAATGGTAAGGCCACCATCAACCAACACTATTAATAGGAGCCGTCAACGTTTTGTTGTGACCATGTACCTGGTATCATACAGAAGGTATATCACATGTCGCCGCCCAGTACCAAACACTATCAGTGTGCTATTAATAGTATCACAAACAGATCCACGTGCAACATCATGTTCCCAAATACCTGGTACAATATAAAATACGACGGCTCTTCGCGCGCCGGCTCGCTCTCTCGCACTATGCCTTGCCGTGCTCATCGACTCCGTTCAAAAACAGGCTGGTATTTTGCACAATGGGGACGTTTTACGTACAGTATACAGCAGTAGTTCACATTACCTCCTGTAGGTTTGTATATATACTTCGTATGCAGCAATAACATCGTCGCTGCGGGTATAACGTTCAACGCCCCCCTAAACGCCATTCGGGGGAAATCGTAATCGTGAAGGGGGGGGGGTATTTCTGTAGCGCACCACAAGGTCCCACAGGTTGTACACTCGTCAGCCCTTCTATTAATACTACACTACAACTCCGGCTTGCTGTGTGCACAAGACATATTGATCAAACACCACACTACTGTGTAGGCGATCGACAGTGTACCGTACGTACTACAGTAGTATTAATAAAAAGTACGCACTGCACCTATCGGCGATCTGGCAGGTACGTGTAATACTTGGTTCAGAAAGGCGATTCTCACCCTTGTCGGCAGCTCTCAGTATCATCACGTCGTATGATATGTATACGATGTACTTCCAAGTTTACAACTTTAAAATCAGAGACTGCAGAAGTGCCCGAGGGTACACATGTTCTTCTTCGTCGGTGAATACCGTACACGACCGACCGCGAAAAGACACGAGGGACGTGACCACAAGCCAGATTAACTTGACTGTTGGTAGCATAATATGGCAGGATGGCGCTCGCACACGACATACATCAAAGTAACATGTCCTCGGGTGCCTCTCACGCACAACGCAGACAGGGGTTAGGTTGTTTGGTCTCCTAGAAATTCTGAATCGTATAATAGTACATGGCCGATGTTCTGAAGGCGTTCTGTAATGCGGGGACAAAACAAGATGACTTGATTTTAAAGAGACCAACTTGCAAAATTTCAACGGTTTTTTTTGTACAAAATCATGGACGCACATTGCGCACCTCATGCCTCCCAGTGTCTCTCACTTTGGCTTCGGTACCCAAGCTATCATACCTTGGATCCACCTTCCACCCGTACTCGGAGCAACTGCACACCCAGTCCTGCGCTGCTGCTGAAGCCGTCGACAAGACAGAAGGTGCGAGCATAGGTATTAGGTTGCGTCCACCAGCCCCGATATGCCATGACTTCTTCTTCTATCGCTCGCTGCTTCTGTCTTCTATATCTTATTTACGCACCCTTGTCGTCTTCGATTATACTTCGAAGTACCAGGTATGCCTGTAGCCACGCCCGAGAGAGGGAGACTGTTTGTAGGGCACACAAGAGAAGCGCCGGCAAAAGCACAATCGCGGAGCACGGCGAAACCGTGACTTGCGGCGATAAGGGAGAGGTAGTCCTGAGTTTATTGGGCTGATCGGGCGGTCCGTCCCAGCCCGGGGCTTTCCGTTTTTTTTGTTTGCCGGCTGCTTGTGTTGCTCGTCTCTCTCTGCCTCTCTCTGTTGATTTGCCAGCCGCAAACAAACAAACAAACGCAAAAAAAAATCGCGTACTATGGATCTTTCTTACCTCCTCAGCCCTGGGCCTACCCACGAAATCCCGAAGATCCTCACGGCCGTCACAGACTCTTCCCAAGAACAGAATTCGGCCACGCGACGTGGAGGGCTTGCCCATGTTTGGTTCACGAGGGGTTACCGCATGCCCGATATCACCTCCAGCATGTATCACCTCGGGGCAAAAAAAGCATGGTTTCTTGCACCCATTCTCGGGAAAGCTGCGTTTTTGTTGATAAAGTTGCCAGAAATACGTCAGCTGTGAGTTCGAACCATTGAGTGGTTGATACTCTTTTTCAATCTTAGGTGTTGAGTCTTCTCCGCCAGCTCGTATATATGATACGTACCTGGTATGAATACGTATGATACTGGCACGAAATGATCCGGTCAGAGTTGTACCTGGTATGTCTGGCATGTAGCGGCTGTAAAGCCTTCGTCACTCTTCAGCCTCTGGGGCTCTAGGGTCCACACCTCTGGAGCCCCACCTCGTGGTCGCAGGATAGATTGTAGCCTCCAAGCCCTACACCACCCTGGTCCTTGCTTGCCCTTGCTTGCACAGCGTATCATGTGTGACAAACTCCAGAATGCTGAGACTGGCTGAGATACCTGGTACACTTTTTTTTGCAGGTGTTTTTTTCGTAAAAAGGTTAGAGCTGTGAGTTCGACCAATTGAGTGGTTGATCCCTGGTATTAATAGTTGATACTGATATTTCAAAGCTGCGTGATACGTAGGTCGAGCACACTTTTTTTTGTAGGAGCGGACAATGTACATTCTGTCCGGAAATATAAAACCTTTTTGATATTAAAATTAAAATATAACGTATCTTATATATATGGACATAGTCGAACTTCATTTTCTACTGCTGTATCATAGGTATACTCCTACACCATAAACGCACGCCGTATCATGTGCAGTACCAGGTACTGCTGTAGTATCTGGTACCCTGTATCCTCCCTCTCTGCCCTTTATATCGGTACGTCTTCTTAGTCAGCTGTACATCGTCCTCGCTCGTCGCAACGACCGCGCAGAAATAAGCGAGGGAGAGCGAGAACGCGAAGACCACCTACTACGGTACTACAGTACGTACACCACCGGCATCGACAACATCATGATTTCCAACATGCTCAAGAAGGTGCTCGGGGCCGTCCTCGCTGCTGGTCTGCTGCTGGTGTCGGACGGCCGCCCGCTCGCCGACAAGGAGAACAACTCGATCGCCAAGGAGAACAAGGTGTACACCGCGGCCGACCTTTCGCCCATGGCCAAGAGCAAGACGATGAAGACCGCCGTCTCTATCCTGACAAGCGCCGAGCACGGGAAGGGAGCGTTCGTGCTTGAACTTGAGGAGTGAGTGACCGTATAGTGCGCACTGAACTGAAGCTGTCTGCCATTATTCATGATAGATTCACGCACAGTACAGTACTGTAGTATTATAGTATTGATACAGCAGTACTACGTATCATAGTACCGGTATGCAGTGCGGTACAGTACAGTAGTATAACAGTATGGTACACTACTTGGAGTACTGTGTGGTATTCGACGTGAGTCGACGAGGGAAAAAAGTGCTGACCCCTTCTCGCGATTTAAAAATGCAAGGCAAGCACCGTAGTAGGGAGGGGGGAGACTAGCCTGCTACGTATGTGACCCCGGATCTGAGTTACGACCAGGAGGGAGCGAGAAAGGAAGGGCGAAGATAATACATGGCACTGGGATGGAAGAAAAAAATGAAGAAAGTATTACGGTACTACGGAAGAACATGATACGTAATCAGAACCGTCATGATGCACACAAAAACCTACATACTCCCCTATTTTGGCAACCATAGCCATGTTCGATATTTGGTTCTGATTGTTACTTTTCTGTCCCCCGTAGCATGGTAGCATAATAGTGTACCTGGTCCTTCGTAGTAGGAGTATCGTAGCATAATAGTAGTAATATAAATAGTTTGGTGCATCGCGGTGTCTGCTATACCGCTGCCATACAGTACGCGACAGATGTTAAGAATCTGATCATTAAGAATTTGAGGCTGACATTTTGGGGGGAAAATAAGAATTTGACCTCTTCGTGCTGAAATTAGTGTGGGGCACACCCAGTCTTACATAAGAATCCCAGTCTGGCCGAAAATAAGAGATTCTTAACATCTGTCGCGTACTGTATACTGTCCCTGCTATTTCACCGTCCGTGACCACTGACGCTGCCGCATGCTTGGACGGAGGTACAGAAGATCCCTGTACGAACCACAGGCGTTCTGCCGTTTATTTTTATTATTATTCCAGTATTAATGCAGTAGCGTATGTATGTGATATTCAATAGTAACATTACAAGTGCATCGGTACAAGATACACGCCGGTGTTATCGTACAGTCTTACAGGAGGTAGCCCCTTTTAACGGACCCTACAGTAGTGCGTTCAGGATTGGAGGCCCCTTATATACCGACGTCCCTTACCAGGGTTGGTACAGTACCAAGAGTGAGAAAAACCGGTGAGCAGGAAATTGAGGTCCCTTCCATACCGTGTTTCCCTTATCGCGGAGCCCCTTAAAATAAGCTATCTACTGTAATAGTTTCTATATTCCCATTCTTCGTCCACCGCAACACTCCCTGCACAGGATCGAAGAGATTATCGACCGCACGGACGCGGCGGCCATCCGCAAGGCCCTCCTCCTGGCGGCGACCGGTGAGAAGGGGAAGAGGATGACGAAGGAGGACCACAGCATCGCCGAGTTTGCCAAGACCGCCAACCCTGCGGCCACACGCGCCACGGTGGACTCCGCTGGAGGGCTGGGGATGGACCTGTGTGTGTCCATCTGCGACGAAAAGAGTCCCTACCTGGCTTGGGCCTCGCGCAAGGGATCATGCCACATGCTGTGCTCCCTCGCGGTCGCACCGTGCGCAAAAGAGTGAGTTAAAAACAGTAAACCGGACAGGGAAAAAACGACGACCTAACCGCCGATCAAAATGCACTGTCTATATATCTACCATGCACGCCATGGTTTTTCCAGTGTTGTTCTGGTGTATAGCTCAATCGCAGACCTATCGCACTACATGGTGCCTATATCCCACTCAACGTATCCCCTGTTCCTGTCCCGCATCGCACCGCCTCCTCCGCTGATGTTGCCTCCCCCCCCCCTCTACCCGCTCCCGCGTTGGTTTCGTCGTTGTTGCCGGTACATACAACACCATTCAGATATTTTTCG
>JAYJME010000974.1:0-12208 GCA_036873775.1 Costaria costata | reverse complement strand
GGCGCTGCCCCCCCCCCCCCCCCCCCCCCCCCCCCCAATCCCTCCCTCTTGAATATCTTGAATATTTATTGGAACCTGCCCGACGAGAATGTTATATATGGTTGAAACGGCGGGAGTACACCGTATACAGTCTATATGTGTACCCCCCCCCTAAGTTCCACAGCTGTCATATCTTGTTCCCCTCAAAACACGTAGTACGCGCGATCGAAGTAATGGAACTATCCCACGCAGCTTGCAAATATGAGTTTCGACAAATATCCTGGATTTCACAGCCTTCGTTTTTTTGATTTTCTAATTATAGTTGAAACGACGCGCAAGCTGCCTCTGCACTCTACGTACACCATGCCCAAACGTGCGAACGCCGCCCAACGTGCGAGCGTGGTGATACGCTGCTGGCGGCTACCTCAACCCCTTTCAAACTACTGAAAATATGATCCCCCTCTAAAATCCCAAGTAGATTGTCACCAAAAAAGTGGGTTAAGCTCCCTTAACGCGAGAGGTGCCGCGCTAACCAAATAATACGAAATGCGACCGTTCGATAGAGAGCGTAAGCGGTCGAGCCATGCCACGATATTTGGGATATAATGGTACAATCGGCCAAAAAAACGTCCTGACTGACGGGGAGGGGGGGGGAGGGGGGAGGGCTCCTCGTCGGAGGGCCTACTCAATATCTCGGTAATCACGTTTTTTTTTTTTTACATATTTCATTCGCTGTATGCTTATATTAGCCCAGCATGGGGACTATTGTGATGTTCGGGTGGTTGCGCATACATTTCTTTGTCGAAGTCGGAAAAGTTTTTGTTGGAGGTATGCGAAGAAGTCCTCGAGTTTTCTCGTGTCCTCCTGTCAAGGACCTGAGAAAGCGTAGGCACGCCCCTTCAATCTATTAGTAGTACTATTAATAATAGTACTAATACAGTATTACTGCTACGATGGATCCACAAGCCTCTATAGATCCCACTATTGTTGCTCACAATATTTGGTCCTATTTACTATGTTCCCCCGTAAAATAGTACTACTAGTACTTTAATACTGCTATTAATAGTGGCACGGCTCGGGTCACAAGCATCAAGCGTCCAAACCGCTAGTCTCTCCGAGCTTCGGCCAGGGAGGGCTCCTCCAGCGACAGCCTGCGTCCCAGCTTAACCGTAACCTCACATAAAGCCCTACCCGTTATCTCAGAGGAAGAGCTCGCGTTTTTCTTGGGGAAGAGTGAGAGAGATTGAGTAAAACTGGTGATTTGTCGCTTGCTTGCTTACGCGCTTGTTTTGCCCTTTTTTTTCCTACTCGGCAGGAAGTTGTCGAAACTCATCCCGTCGGACGGGCAGGGCCAAGATTTCGATGGAGAGAGTCCGAAAGGGGATTTGGAATCGGAGGAAAAGGCGGTAGTAGAGGCCGTCGCTGCGGCCGCGGTGACACTACGCCGGGGGTAGCGGTGGTTCCGCCGAGGCTCTTGGGAGGGAGTAAGCCCTGGCCGCTAAGGCATACCGCAGGCACGTTAAGGCGTGCGCTGTAAGGCACGCGTACGGCAAAAAATTGGTAGTAAGGCATGACGTGAGGCATTCTTTAAGAGCCTTTTCGTGCCTTACTTGAGTAGGGCAAATGACTTACAAAATGCGTTAGACTTGCCTCGCAGCCTCGGGTAGCCCCGACCCCCGGTTTTCGGGAGTTCACATGTATAACGGCGTTACTTTGGAGCATAACATGGCCAAAATAAGGCACGTAAGGCATGAAATAGCGTCTATGGCAACCCTCCGCTGGGAAAGGGTTCTAAGGCTAGCAGTAAGGCATGCCTTAGCGGCCAGGGCTCAGGAGGGAGCCTTATGGTATGACCGTGAAGCAGCAGCCAGAAAGTGATGTTTGCTTTCGCGCTGCGTGTGGAGCGGCGCCGCCGTCGATGCCTTTGGGAGGGGAGACTGTGAAGACCGAGTGACGCGCCAGCCGGAAAATTATGTTGGCTCCTGCGCAGCGTGTGGACATCTTTTGCAGCAGCCGGGAAGCGATGTTGGCTTCTGCGCTGCGTGTGGACTTCTTGCAGCGCCCGGAAATGATGTTGGCTTCTACGCTGCATGTGGACATGTTGCAACAGCCGAAAAGTGATGTTAGCGTCTGCGCTGGGTGTGGGCATGTTTCAGCAGCTGGAAAATGATGTTGGCTTTCCGCGCTGCGTGTCGACACCTAGCATCAGCCGGGAAATGATGTTGGCTTCCATTCTGCGTGTCGACATCTTGCATCAGCCGAAAAAATGTGTTCGCTTCTGCGCTGCGTGTGGGCCTCTTGTGCCACCGCTGATGGGGGGGGGAATCGGCGTGTTGGTGGCGCGGCGACTGGAGGGCGTTGTTGATGCGTTTTTCTTGGTTAGTTTTTTCTTTAGAACACCCTCCTCCCTGTTGGGGGAGAATTCGTGAGTCCAGAGTGTTTGAGATTTTTTTTTTTCCAGTTTGTAGGTTTAGACTGTTACAGCCGTCTTGGTGAAAAAGCTTCCGCGTGTTTAAGAATATGAGTCGAGCTCCCGGCATTTTGGAGGTGTTTTTTGGTGGTTTGTTTTAGTGGTGTGAGTGAGACTCTTCGCCTTCCCCCACATTTAGGTTTATATTTTTTTGGGTACAGTCCTTTGCAGATGGTGTAGTTAGGCGCAAGCGCTGCAAGGAAGAAGTAGAGGGAAAGTGCACGCGGGAGCTATAGGCGGGGGATAGGATCGATCGGGTACCATACATATTGTGTCATACCTCGATACAGTGCTTTGTTACAATTGTGCTGTTGTTTTGTTGTTTCGTTTTATTTTTTGGCGTCGGGCTTGCCAGTGTACGCCAACAACGTTTTACACACTTCTGCGGTGGTTTTTTGGCGTTGTTTTGAAGGTGTCGTGTGATCATCATGTGTTGGCTTAGCTTCCCTGTGTGTTCAGCTTCGATTTGTTTGTGCACGCATTTTTATCTATATATGTCTGTATGTTATGTAGTAAGGTTCCCCGCCCCCGAGAAAGCGCGCTTGTTTGTATAGAATGTCCCACGTTCTTTTCCAAGTCTCCCGTTGAAGAACCCGTTTTGGTTTAGTTTGGTTTCTTCTACATCGTAGTGCTGTTTTTGTTTTCTAGATGTTCATTTTGTTTTGGCCTTTTTGGCTTTGGCATTTGGCGTGCTTTTTTTGTTTGTTCGCATTTTGGCACGCGCAAGCAAACCCTTCTGCGGGTAGCGGCTTGGATAGCGTACAGGTGCCTGTTGGTTCGCTTATTGTAGTACTGCCTGCTGCCCCGGAGTTATCGTTGACCGCGTTGTTGATGACGTTGACCATGTTCGGTTTTCTGCAGAAGGGCTTATTTCGGACCTGTTTATATTTTTGACACCAAGTGTCGATCGATTAACATAGTACTTTACCAGGTAGGTGGTTGCCACGATACGTTGCACAAGAAAAATGTTTGGAGGAGCCAAACGTGTATATGGAGGGGGAGAGGGAGAGGGGAGAGGGGTGACAGACTCCAACGCAGCGGGGACGGAGCACCCCTTTCCAAGTACATTTACTTTTTTTTTACGAAGCTTTTATTAGATCACACGTGATACTGTGCCCGTGCTGTGGTAGCATTAGTTTTTGTTATTGGGTACGTCTTGATCCTGATGACTTGGCCTTTGGCTTGGCCGCAGCTATATGGGGGAGAGAAGTCTTGTTGTGTGAAGCCTCCGGTGGTGGGGTAACGAGATCATAGATATTATACATGCCAGCGTTCTTTGTTCTAGATAGGGACGCGTGCTACGATAGAGGTTGCACTTTTTGGCGTTTTTGTTTCTGAATGACGGGGCTCCTTAACCCAAAATCGTCGGAATAGCATCCTTGTTTTGCTTCAAGGATATCGTTTATACCTATGCCAGGGGTTTGGCCATCGGGTTGCACTTTCAGTTTACTCCAAATCAGTGTTGTGGGTGAAGTACAGAGCTCCTAAAGTGAAGAGCTTCAGAAAAAAACTGGTGCACCTCTATCGTACCATGTTGTCATATCTGACATGAGACAACGCTGCGGATGCAGCACGGGGATACCGACGAGCCTAGCAGGAGTCGCACGAGGCGTTTGCATCACGGGGAGGGGGCGGGGGGAGAGGGCAACAACATAACAAACCCAAGACACTGCGATTCGGAGCATAAGATTCTAGCTCTGCGAACATTGTAACAACTACAATGCTTGCCTTCGAAGAACGCCTGCGGGTCGTCGCACCCCCACCTCCACGTGCCAAAGATCCCACCGCCCCCGGCTTGAGCTTTCGCGACGGCGTCCTCCGACACACAGGTGGCGAGGAAAGCGCTGGGCGAGGAAACACCCAACAACAAGGGAAACGGTCACGGGTTGAGATTCAAAGCTGCGTTGCTGTCTGCTCCGAACGATAGCGGTTCCCGTTTCGTTGAGTGTGAGGGATATCGTTCCTATGGTAGATTGAAGAAAAAGCTGTCCGAGAGCTGCCATGTTGTTGGTCGACAGCCAGCACTGGGTGAGGAAATACCCAACAACAAGAGGGAAACGGTCATACTTCCAAGTATACTTTAGAGTGGTCCAAATAGAGGCTTGCGTTGCCAATTATTCGGAACGATGCACAGTTAGTGACTGACTCACACGCTTCGTGCACGTTCGAGGTATGCATCATCTTCGTGGTCGAGGGAGAAGGCTTAAGGCTTTCGAAGAGCTGCCACTGCTGTTGTTGGTCGGCAGTTACCGTATGCCAGCAACACGCACGATAAGACGCTCCCCTCTGACTAATTTCGGAGCTGATGTCTCGACAACGGGGGCAATGCTACTACCGAGAGATGGGGTCTGTGGAAACGTCTCGTCGATATATTTATCTTTCCAAAGCCACATTTTTGTTGTGTGTGCCCAATAATACCGAACGCGAGGCCAGCACAATAATATGTAAGCCTAAAGCGAACGATCCGGAAACACGCGGGGGGGGCATACCACGACCGGTCGATCTGCTAAACATAGACGCCGGCGGGAACAGATTTTCCCGTCTCTCGCGTAACGCCGAAAAACAAACTAATCGGGCCGAAAAACAAATTAATCGAAATATGACCCTTTCTCCGTGAGAAACGCTAAAGGACGAGCAATGGAGCGCACCAAGCGCTAAATCATAAGGCAGGCAGGCACGCAGGCAGGCTTCTGAACTCGATCCCGCCGCATCTCGCTTGAAAGAGAGCGGCGATTCCGCCCGGTTTTACTTGGCGGCCTCCCGGAAGTGTCAAACGAGCGGGGTTTCGTTTGTACGGCGTAAGATGCATGGTACGGTAGGGTTGCACCAATTTATTCCCTCTGGATTCGCACTTAAGAAGCTCTATTCCTAACCCCCCCAAAAAAAAACTGACTTTGTGACAAAGCTGAAAGTTGCAACTCGATGAACAATCCCATGGCCTAGGTATAATTGTAACGAATAACATCATCCAACACAAATCGTAGGCCAACGATATTGGGTTGGTTCTGCGATTGAAGAGCTTGTCATTTCCCAGTGACGTTTGGGACCAAAACGTGATTGCTTATCCCTGTCGTACGAGTAGCACGCGTCGAAGCACTGGAACCAACAAAGTTGCTTCCTCGCGTACTGGGTGCACAAGCTATATTATCTGATTGTTCCGAACGTAACCAGCGCGCGAGACGCGACGAAAGACGCGGCAAAACAAAACGAAACCCTTTCCGATAGTCGAAGCACAAGCGGCGAGCACCAAAATATGTCAGGAGACGGGCAGTCTAGGCCTGTGACGGACGGCCGTCTATACTATGACGGACGGCCGTCTAGACCGTGGCGGACGGCCGCCTAGACTGTGACGGACGGCCGTCTAGACTTAATATACAGTACTAGCTTCGGTGTGGGAGATCCTAAAGGTGGGACCGACAACGTCCAAAACTTCCAGGGGTGTTCACAGGTCATGACCGGATCCGCGGGTCGGGTCAGGAGGTTTTCTAGATCTCACGGTACGGGTCAAGTCGGGTCGGGTCAGGAGGTTTTCTAACTATCACGGGTCGGGTCGGGTCACCCTGGCCCAACCCGACCCGACCCGACCCGACCCGCGAAGTTTGACCCGACCCCCGAACAGCCCTGCAAAATTCCGTCTCCTGGTATCTTCGGTGACCACACGCTAAACTTGTTTTGGCATGAGATAGGGGTGGCAATGTTCTACTCTCACCTGTTTGGGGAGCAGCGCGCCGTCAGGGTTCGAAGCAGAATCAAGAGCTCCTGCTCGTCCAAATACCTGCAGCAGGCGGCGCAAGTCGTCAAGCGGCGATTACATCCTCTATGGTTACATTCGTGCGGGAGACTAAAATAGGTGATGAGAGCGGCAACCAGAATGTCTGCCAGAGGGACGTGCGCGCAGGTAAAAGTGTCTTTCCACCTGCGCATTGTGACAAAAAAACGCGGCAACACTGACAGCTACCCCTCGGAGGGTACCGTATCCAGTCACTCTCTCGTTAGAAACCTACATACGCAAGCAGGAACATCTACCAGGTATTGATTTACCCGCAATATCGATCTCACATCGTTAGCCCCTCGAGGATCCAAGCGCTCGGCCGGCTCGGGTCAAAGCCCGCTTCGATTAGCTCGCCCTCCCACCCTGCCTGGCTCAGATCGGCCTCCACCGCGATTACCTCCGCCTGGCCAACACCGTCAAGTTTCTCCTTCGAACCTTCCTCGGCGGGTGCTTTCGACAAAAGAGCGTTCTTCACGCGAAGCACCAAGGCCTGGTCTACCTCAAACACCTGCAGCCGAAAACAACGTTTTATCCCCTTAGAAATGCACACCCGCTTGTTATGGGGATAAACTGCCTACATACACGGATTTAGTGTCATAGACGAGTGTTGCAGCAATTAAAAGGGTTGACAGCGATGGCGAGGAACGAGACGTGTCAGACTCGGCCGTGCGAGCAGCAGACGGAGTACACGAAGAGGACAGGGGGCGGACGGACGGAAGGGTGCAACCACAAGCCCCTCCAGACACTTAACTCGGCAGTTCGGCCTAGACACATTTCCCTTGCTAAATTGAGCAAACTGAATGGGCCACAGTTATAGCGGTGAACCCGCTTGACCGAATACTATCGTATACCAGGCATATGTTTCTTCTTTGCATTCTGGGGACATTCGTGTTAAGACAGTGGTTTAGCTACGATGCAGCCTTTAGCGGTGCTCAGGGAGCAGGGACAGGAAACAACGGCGGTTCACACGTTCGGGGGCTGTGAAGCGTGCGGGCGGCCATCGGCTCTTTCGCCACAAGACCGTACGAATACTGCACGGGAATCTTTAGTAGGGTATACCGTATACTCTAGAGTACCCGGGTACCGAGCTTGATTGGTTTGGTCATACTCGGGGAGTACCCGGGTGGTCCCACAGTATATAGCACACCCTTGGAATATAGTAGAACAACGACTACCGCTCTGGGCCCTGATGCTCGGCGATTAATTTCGGGGTCTACAGTTGAGTGTATGGCGGACAACCGAGCATGAGTAAATTAGCATTGACTCAGCGCGCCCCAAGCTTCAGGGCGAAACCACCTCTCAGATGAATTCAGGCCTCAAACAAAACCGGATGGGGGGCTTAGAAGGAAGTCCCAAGCCTCAATCGTGTGCGATGCAATCAGCTGTCAACATGGTATAGACGGTGTGTTGTAGACACTTTACCTTTGTTCCTGGAGCGGCCTTCAGCCGCAGACCTCGCGTGTCCATGCCTGCCCCGACCGACACAATCTGAAACCAAATTTCAAGCAATATAGCAAACACGGCACCGGTAGGTATAAGCTTTGGATCGCGTGGTTCCATCGTGGCGCACAGGGCGCAAACTCAGCCCATCCTCTTCATCGACTCGCGCGAGAGCTCTTACGGGTGTCTAATCTTGTGGTGTGGCCTTGGGATGCAAGCGCGAGCTTACAGAACCGAACCGTACCATGCACAATGGATTGGTTTGAAACGGGCCTTGAAGGCGTGCGCGAGAGCTCAAGCTCGTCTGCGGAACACTTTACACTGCGGGGCTCTACTGTTTGATGAAACAGCGTTTGTTTGGGGTATATATTTCACGAACGATTCCATCGCAACACAATGCTTCGTAAACTAGCAAAACCTGCCCCCATGCTCTTGGCCACCTCGCCCCCTAACTGGAAACCCTCGTTACAACTTGCGACACCAAGGGCACCAACACTTGTACGAGCAGCCTTGTGCGAGCGCTAGTAGTCACTCAAAAGCCTCTCAAACATCACCCAATAGGTGATTGAACATCCTCTCACATGCCGTTCAAAACTCCTCTCAAACGTCCTTTAAAAGTACATCAAAATTCGCTCGACAGTAGTCGCTCAAACGTTGCCCAGCGCTCAGCGCTCAAACACCGCTCAAACACCGCTCTAACGTCCTCACAATGATCTCAAACATCGCACAAACGTCTTGTGCGAGAGATATTAAGACGCCTGCCCGTGCAGCAAGGCACGACAAACGCTAGCCGTTTCCCGTCAAGACTCGCCTGTTTGATGCCTCTTGGTCCTGCGCAGTCCTCGAAGAAATCGTCACAGAATCTCGTCCGGATGGCCAGCCGTTTCGGCGCCGGCCCGGCCGTCTCCCCTAGACGCCTCACGGCACCACCGGCGGCCGCGGCATCCACCGCGTCGGTAGATATTGAAGCACCAGGTGCCGATGCCGCCTCATCTGCCGCCTTGGCTCTTTCATTGTGCGTCCGCATGGCATCGGGACCAGCCTGGCATCGCGGTGGCCAAGACACACACACACATTTTAACCCGTTTACAACCCAGGTACTGCCACGACAAGCTTGGCGAGTGCGGTAACATCATGTTTAATACAAGTAGGGTATATTTCAAGGCTGTTCACTGATCGGGTCCAGGTCGGGCGAAACCTCGTGGGTCGGGTCAGGTCAGGGTGACTCGCCCCCACCCAACTCGTGAGATTTAGAAAAGCTCGTGACCCGACCCAACCTGACCCGTACCGTGAGATTTAGAAAACCTCCTGACCCATGAAGACTCCCGTATATTTCCTATACCGGTATATACCCCGGCACAATGCCCGAGTATCATCAATAAAAATCAGATGTGGTACCCCCGGTACACCAGAGTATGTCGCACCCTACAACGTACGTACCTGTACGCCCTGGCGACCGTCTAGTGTGAACGCAACATCAGTACAAGTAGTACGGCGTGCTGTGCGCACGCCGTACAACTCCCTCGCTTGTAGTTCTTCGAGCACCAAACTCGCCACCCCTTAACCCAGCAGCCCACGTTTGCTTCGTGTCGCCGATGCCGTACTCGTCATTTGTTTTTCGTTTGCCACCGTGTAATATGCTCCCTCTCAAATCCCAAAGGGGGTCACACACATGAGCGGACGACGTACACAATGTTTAGGAAGGGCGCGAAACGGTCGAAACAACGAAGGCGCGCGCGCGGTTCTACCACGCCAAAAGGCCCACGTGCCAACCCGCTGTGTCTACTGTTACCGCGTCCGTGTCACATCTGTAAGGTGTCTTGTACGCGAAGCAAAATCGTCCAAGGCTTGGCAGTTCTTCAACACACTGCCATGTCCACTCGCGCGCAAAGAGAAGAAGGGGCGACGTATCTGTACCGGAGCACGCCGGGGGGACACGTTAAAATTTGGCTTACCCGCGCAAGCGAGCTGCTCTTTACTGCCGGTCAGAGAGCTTTTCCCTACCAGTATCAAATAGAGGCATGCTACCATAGGGGTAGCAGTTTTCGGCCGAAATACTTATGACTATCGGGGGTCCTCAAAACCGAGGGACTACCTAATACCGTCGGAATCTGTGGAGGACAGGTTTCGGGAACGGTTCGTAGAATGACCGTCACACATGTAAGGTTGGAAGGCACATCGGTAGTTCCAAACTATCCGAGAATCTTCCGATCTATCGGCAATAATAATCGGATCATCATGATACCGATAAGCCGAGGTTACGCCGAAGCAAGCCTGCACGGTTTGCTCGAGCTGACACTCTCTCTTTTCCCCTGCCGATAACGCAAAGGAGGCTCTCTCCTCGCCCCAAATATAATGAAGAAAACTGCAGCCTCTGGTAGCAGGTAATAATTGTTTTACAACAGTATTCGAAATAAACTTAGGCCATGGGCTAGTTCATCGGGTTAAGCTTGAACATTCTCTCACGGACAGTGTTTGGGTAAGGATAGGCCTCCTGAAGTGAGGAGCCTCAGCAAATTCAGGCGCACCCCCTACCGTACCATGCATCCCTATTAGTAGCGCGCAGTGTAACGTCGTCCTAATGATCTAAAAACAGAAAACAGTAAAAACCCGTCACTGCTGTACGGTACAATATATCTTCCAGCCATCTAAACATAAAAAAACGACGTACCACGCAGCTTGCGAAGCTGAGTATCGACCAAATCAATCAGTCGAAATCATAAATGACTGTTCGTAATACTTTCCTAAAAGCGGGCGAGCAACTGAGGGAATGCCCTGGTACCTACCCTAACGGTGGCGCATTGCGGCGTCGCCCTCCCCCACGCCGCCCGACCCTTGCCGGACTCACGTAACACAAGTTGATGCGCCACCGGCACCGCTACGAAATCAATCCTCCCCTGGGCAAGCACTTTACATTTGTGTTGAGTATTTTTTCTTCCATTCAACAACATCAGCAACAACGACAGCAACAACAACAGCAACAGCAACAACAACAACAACAACAACAACAACAACAACAAAAATAGTTGTTGCGGCCGTTTACCGACTAGCCTTCTGTACTATACCGTACGCTTCGCTTGTCTAGCACCCGTCTGGTTCTTGTCTCTCTCCTAACTGCAAGTTCAACCTCAAGCATACTCGCTCCCTCTACTCGTATCTATCCCCTAACCAAACATGCCTTCCATGCTAAGGTTCAATTACGCTCCACAACCCCCAGATTTCCTACGTTCAATATATGATAGAATATTACGGCAGTAACACACTGTCCGCTATCTCTCACCAACAGTTCGGCGAAAGGGTCGTCAAACAACCGGTCCGCCCGCCGAGACTCGACCGCCCTAGCAGCCGCGATCAAGCGCGCCGAGAAAGCCACCAGATCATCGGTCGTAAGGTCGGGGTCATCGGAGTCGTGTCCCACCCCGGCTTGGTGTCGTCCTCCCCCACCCGTGACTGGAGTGGAAACCTAATCGTGTTACAGTATCAAGTCGTTACGTTATATGTACAGGTAATTTTTTGTGTACAAAAAGGCGTTACTGTAAACCCTTGCGGGATTTCAGAGGTAACAAGTGCTGACGAAAAATGGCGACTACCGCATCGGCCACTGCTTGGTTGGGGTATGGTGGAAGTTGGTGTCCGAACTACATTAAAATGCAAGGAGCCGTACGGCCCAGGCGCAACGTGATCCACTCGATGCGCTGCGCGCTCGCCCAACCCGCAGGCGGTTAATTGTTTACCTCTTGGCCCTGAAAGGCTGGTCCGACCATGCCTTTTTTGCGGTCGACACGATGTCTTTTCTTGTGCTGTTTGCTATGCAGTGAGATACGGCAACTCATTGGGCAATGGTCTAAAGGAGGTATGGGCGGACGCAGGATGCCGATCGGAGGATAGTGTTATTGTATCCGCTAGTCGTGAATATGTGGAGGCGTTCGTCGTACCGAAATGAGTAACTACTTCGATATATTAACATTATGTTTTTACTTTGTCACCTCCATCGAGAGGTCGTGTTGGTGTAGGTACTTGCTACAAGCAGCAGGACATTTGTAACTTCTCGCCTCACATTTTCCGAGGATATCAGGGCAAGGTACGTACGCAACTGAACCCCATCAGAACTGCACCTCCGTTTTTTTAGGGGAAACACTGGGAAATAGTGTAGGGCAATGTTCGCAACACGTGTGAATGATAAATATAGGGTTAATGTCCACAACACGTGCGAATGATACAAACAAACGTTAACAGAGACAACCTACATTGCAGGTGCATATTATAATATGACTACGATAAGCGATAAGGCTTGCCCTGGGCTGGGTAACAGATCGGTATTTCGCCCCACGGGTAGCTCAGGAGGCAACACCTTCACATTTGGCGTCGTCGAGGACACATGTTTGAATCTCACTCCCAACGTTTCTTTTATAGAAACGATTGCGCGTGCGACCCTAAAAACATTTCTCCCCTGGTTCCTCAGGTATTGAACCAAAGCGGGTATTATAGGTCGTACGTACGGCCGTTCTATAACGTGGTGGAACCGTTACGTCTCAAGCATCGTCGTT
>JAYJME010000973.1:0-18526 GCA_036873775.1 Costaria costata | reverse complement strand
AGATCGTATGTGCATAATAACAAAGAGGTAGGGGGGGGGGGGGGGGGGTAGAGTGAACTTGATTCGGTCGGACTCCGGGTCTAAAATACGTGAAAGTTCGTATAAATCACAATTTCGGGTAACGTTTTCGCTTTCCAAAACCATTGCATAAGAGATGGCCTGAGTATTGGATTATGGACGTTGAGACCCATATCTATGTTGACGTGAGGTCACTACGTACGAGTAAACTGGGTATCATACTTCTAGATGCGGATAAATAGAATCACAGTTCTAGATGCGCATAAATATAATATGCGGCGCGACTGGAGTTTGTTCTCTCTAGTCGGCATACTGTATAATAATCAACTTACCAGTATCGGGAAGTTGATTGTAGTACACGGTATCCAGCTTACCACCATGCGTAGCAGAGAAGGTCTAGAACATTGCAGGGAACAGGGTAGGCTGAGTCAGAGTCAAAACTGCCCGTAGCATGGGCATTGTCCCGTGATGATCAGGTGACGGCCACGCCCACTTTGATCACTCTACTTCTTCTCTGCTTCTCATCTCTACTTCTCGTCTCTACTTTTCTACTCTTCTTCTCTTCTTCTCTTCTTCTCTTCTTCCATTCTTTTTTAACGGCCACACAAGCGCCTTTTCCAAACAATGCATTTTCTTCTTCTTCACAAGTGATCTTCACAGACACTTCTGTGACACCTCTGCCATCTCTTCTCATAGAGACAGAGCCTCGACACGATCCATTCCATAAGGATTCCCATAAGGTTATTAACCTCGCCGTTTGATCTACACATCGATTGGCACCAAACAACGGCGTCCCGCTGAGTTTGTCATGATTGTCCAAGAATTTGGAAGAACAGTCTTCGCTTTCTACAGTACGCAGCAATTTTCTAGGAAAAACAAGATCAGCATCGACATCGAGGCAAAACATTGACGATAAGTACATTAGGGATATTAAAGATAAGAGCTGCTGTCACGCTCTAAGCGCGAAGCAGATTAGTAGACTGCTCTCGCGCTATCACGCGTGTAGCAGGATAAGGAGTCCGGTTTCACGCTACTAATACGTGCGAAGTCGTTATCAAAACCGCATCTTCCCACTACCACCCGGGAAATACGTACAAAAATACATTCGTGCTCGTGCAAATTTTCAAAAAATATATGACGAATACGTAGACAATACGCGCTTCACACGCGGTAAGGTCATTAACGAATCGGCTACTCAGCGTAGCATCGAGGGAAAACACTTCTTGCCTATACGGGACTTTTAGGTCTATGCGGGGCATTTACCTCCAGTAATTGCTTAGCTTTCACGCTCAAAGCAAGTGTCAGGCTCGGAGGAACGGAGCATTTACCTCCACCAACTGCGGGTTTCACGTTTCGAGTGTTGGTTAAAGAGTTTATGCTACATAGCTATCATGCTGCTACATCATGCTGCTACCAACCGTTTTTGCATTCTCGAACGTCGAAGTATACTGTTATATTGCTATCATGCTTCTACGCGTACAGCAAGGTCTAGACTGCTGCCAAGCTATTACACACGCAGCAAGTTAACGGCAACTATCGCGGAGACTTTACTCCAAATTCAAGCACACGTAACGGGTCTTTGCTCACAGTGAAGAGGCGACTACACGTGTCTACCGCAGTAGTGATCCGCTCGCGCTGTCAAAGCCAGGCCATAAATTTCAAAGATCTATGAGGAAATTAGCTTTCCTTGCACAGAAGCAATTTTCGTGCAGACTGCATCCCGGACCAAAACGACAACATGACTTGCACGGTTCACTGGAGGGAGATCAAACACGGCATTCGCGGTTACTTCCGCCAAGGCCAAAACATCAAACACAACATCGAAAACCGACATTACGTCACCGGCGATGGATGCAGCTGCGTCTGCTCCATCAGCCACATCCACTACTCCTGCAACTACACAGGTACTTCGCATTCTACATCTGCTGCGACTACCGACTACTGGCGCTTCATCATCACCTCCAGAAGGCATCGGCTGCTCGTTCATCGCTACGCCGTAATACATTCGCGACTGCGAAGGTTCTACCGCTACTATTTCCGCAGCACCTCCGACTACAGCTTCTTCTTCCACGTACGTGTGGCATCTTCTCGTACAGCAGCAGCATTCTCCCGCTAGCTTTGATCAGAGCACATCAGCGAGGAGCATATGGCCATCTGCTTCTCATGGAGCAGCGAGCTCAGCAAGACCAGCATAAACTCTTTAACCATGGGCATGGCAGCCAGCTTCTCCACTGTGATATGGACAGGCTAACTACATCACGAGCCCTCACCAGTACATCAAACCTGCTCTTCAGGAGTCTCTCGGCACAATCCTCATTTCGGAGTTCGAAATTATCGTGTTGTGTTTCTCTTTCGGCAACAAAACGTTTTAATTGCGCCGCATCAGATCGGTCTGGATGGGATAAAATATACCTCACGGCAACACAGCTACATCTCGTCTGCTCGAGCCGTTGGACACATCATTATCAGGTCTACATCATCATCAGGTCTACACGATCGTCATCTTCATCATGAGCATCAGCATCAGCATCAGCATCAGCATCAGCAGCAACATTCACAGCCATCTTGGTCTACTCGTACATCTTTTGGTCTGTTCTTATTTTTCGTACAACACAACAGGATCGTCAAGATCATCATCAACAGCACCACTTCTTCTGTGCATGTTCAGCATTCCACACAACACCAGCACAACAAACGAAGATCGTCATCATCACGAGTAGCAACGACTACGACTGCAGCTGTAATGTACTGCTGTAGGTTGTCCTTTTCGCTGCGTCTTCTTTATCTTGGTTTTCGTGGGGGGGTATATTTTCTTATTTTTCCTTTTGTTGACTCGTATAGCATTTTCAAACGAATACGTTTTGTGCAAGATCATACAAAACATGATGCACACTGTTGTTTGCCGTAACGGATGAACATCTGCCCGTCTGTTCTCTAGCTTTTTACAGCTTTCGTTTGAGTACGTATCCTAAATACACACTCACAATGCTGATTGTAATTCACACATTTCAATATAGCTGGACACATACCTGTATACGTCCAATGTTTTCTTTTCGATTTCTTTGGATTTCTCGTCTGTTCTAGGATCACATTGAGGGGGCGCGGTAAACATAAAGCAGATGCTTTCTTCCGCTTTGTTGCTCTAGGATATAACTCGCTGATCATCACGACTATAATCTTTTATGATACGACTAACCTTATAGTCTATTTCTGTACTATCTGTATTGATGAAACTTTGCTGATCTACAAAACAGATTCACGAGTAATCCTTTCTTTTTGTGATATGACTATCCTTATTATAGTCTATTGCTGTACTATCGGTATTCATTGAATTTCATAAGTTGATTTCGAGTACGTACGTACATACACCAATCTGCAGTACTGGACCATCTTCCACAGTTTTGTATATTCTTAGGTTTCATGTAGCTCTAGGTATCAATTCAGGACCTGCGTTGAACACCAGCAGACTGGTTTGCGCTTCTTCTCTAGAGTATATTGTCGTTGCTCATTACACCAAGAGCATTATTGATACATGATTTCACCCATATTACAGATGTTGATACAACAGGTCTGAATATGCTGTTCCCTTATTCCTTTGTTTCTTTGCGTAGCATGGGTACACCCATATTGCCCCCGTTCATACACGGGTCTGAATGTGTAGTTATCCATTTGTCTTTTGATTCTCTGAGTAACATGGTTATATCCAAATTGCCGCTGTTCATACACAGGACGCGATATGTCGTAGCATTTGTGTTTATTCTTTTGAGTATCAGGTTTCTCTGGCTACCGACTTGTCAATTAAGGGGGCGCGTTCTACGTACAGCTATTATTTCAGCTTTTCTTTGTAGATTATGACTTGCTCGTCATGCGTAAACCACGAGAGCTTGTGTGACTTGCGTCCAACCATATTGCCGCCGTTGATACACGGGTCAGAATATGTTGTACCATTTACAGCATTTTGATTTTTTTTAATATCGGGTTTCAAAACCATAGGCGTTTCTCTAGCTACTGACTTTTGTAACATGGGGGCGTATTGGATTATGGACGTTGAGATCCATATTTATGTTGACGTGCAGTCACTAGAGTTTGTTCTTTCTGGTCGGCATACTGTCTAATAATCAACTTACCAGTATCGGGAAGTTGATCGTAGTACAGGGTAACCAGCTTACCACCATACGTACCAGAGAAGGTCTAGAACGTTGAAGGCAACAGGATAGGCTGACGCAGAGTCAAAAATGCCCGTAGCATGGGCATTGTCCCGTGATGATCAGGTGACGGCCACGCCCACCTCGATCACTCATGTTTTTCTCAACTTCTCAACTTCTCCTCTCCTCTCAACTTTGCTTCTCTTCTCTTCTGCTCTTCTTTTCCTATGGCCACATAAGCGCCTTTTCCAAACAATGCATTTTCTTCTTCGTCACAAGTGATCTTCACAGACATTCGGTGCCACCTCTGCCATCTCTTCTCATAGAGACAGAGCCCCGACACGATCCATTCCATAAGATATATATTTTATGTAAACCATATAAAACAAAAACATGAAAAGCACTCGCTTTTCGTAATTTCATTCTGAACTCCCACCGCATTAAATATACTCCTTTTTGTCGAGCACCCGGGGTTTAGTTTGCTTCAAAGCCAGATTTTGGTTTCAAAATGTTGAGAGTTCCTTCAATGGAGAACCCCTGGAAACTCCGGTACACCCGTAAGGTAGCACGCGCATGGAATCATCGTCATCTTCCTTACCTCCTCCAAAAGAGGCCGAGTTGTTTGCCAAAGTGCTGCTACCATCCATGTAGACCAGCGAGCCGTAAGCGTGTACGGCACCTGTTGCAAAACAAACGGGGCCACGATGCCATGCTTGTAAGCTGTTGGAAATTGAAGCGGCAATTATGCCATGCTTCTAAGCTGTTGGAGCACGAAATGGGCCATGATACTGTATGTACATACACTCTCAAGACGCAGCTCCAAGCTCTCACGAGGTGGTTCTAAACTGGAAATGTGCCATACATGCACAAAACAAACATATCAGAGATCAAGCCTTTATTCATGATCTGTCTCGTTTAGGGAAGACAGAGCCGATCCCCTGGTTGATATGATGTCCATGGCCTAGAACATGTCGCCGGGTGTAAAAACGTATGATCTGCAGGATGTCACACATGATTTCTAGGTTTGATCTGTATTTTCACAAATCCTGCACAAAAATATCATAGCGACAGATATATGATTTATCATAGCTAATCTACAGTAGGTTATCTACTGAGGATCGCGACCTGTCCAGTGTGTGCATGCTTCTAAGCTCTCTTGGTGCGGTTCTAGGCTTTGATTAAACAATCCTTACGGTTCTTACCCCTCTCCGACGACTCAACACAGCGGCTCAAACTTTGCTCCAACCAAGTATACGAACTATACCACTCCCCATGTGGAGGAGGACATGTACATAGACCAGGGATATGTCTGCTCTAAACAACAAATATCACGAATGGGGATCTAACCACTGCGACGTGTGAATGCTGACGAAGGGAATGGCTGTACAGGTTAACTCCTACATTAACATTGCCGACAGCAGCGAAGGGACCATGATGTACTATGCATGGAACGGGGCGGTGCACAAACGGCAACGGACGGCAGGGTCTTTCTTGCTTCGTACCTTCATTATCGCACCGCGTTTTTGTATATTTAAGGCTAGACGTGCGGTACGGTCCTACGGTGTAAGAGAGGGGTACTGTGGCACACCCACGTTCTGAGGGTCCTCACCTGATGAGCTCCATACCCTACACAAACTACCACCGTGAAGATGCAGCCTGATGAGCAATACCCTACACAAACTCCCACCGTGAAGATACAGCCTGATGAGCAATACCATGGCGTACGGTAGATACTCGACGGACATTACAGAAACACTCAAAAACTAGCTCTGTAGACTTCAGTAGTAACCATTTCAGAACGTGCATTTTTTTTGTTGGTTCTGCCGATGGCTGTACTGAAAGAACCAAGGCGACCATTCACACGCCGGTTGCGTCCACCAATGCCCTGAGAAAACAATCGCGTCCGCATCGTTTTTTCAGTTTTGCTTTAGTTATAGCCTTGAAAGGCAATTTTCGGTAAGCATTCATTGCAAATGGCCAATTTTTAGTATATTTATTTTCGGCTGGCTCAGAAAACCACATTCTAGACCCGATATGGAAAACGTGCTCCCGGAGGATTGTGATAACAAGATATACGATCGTCATATACCAGTAAGTTTTATTGTAGTAACACATCCATTTTTGATGGCGCTGAACAATTTTCCGTTTTCGTGTTTTTTTTCTTAATGTCAGTAATACAACTTGAGTGGTGATCGTATAGCTTATCACCACAATCCTCCGGGTACACATTTTCAATATCGGGTCTAGAATATGGTTTCCTGAGCCAGCCGAAAATAAACATACTGAAAACTGGCCATTTGCAATGCTTACCAAGAATTGCCTTTCAAGGCTACAGCTAAAGCAAACCTAAAAAATCAAAGGTCGACGCGAACGCGAATTTTCATTTTCACTCAGGGCATTGGTGGACACAACCGGCGTGTGAATTGTCGCCTTGGTTCTTTCAGTACAGCCATCGGCAGAACCAACAAAAAAATAGCACGTTCTCAAATGGTTACCA
The DNA here is from genome assembly GCA_036873775.1 of Costaria costata. Lineage (NCBI taxonomy): Eukaryota > Phaeophyceae > Laminariales > Agaraceae > Costaria > Costaria costata. Next base: position 11,866 of record JAYJME010000973.1, on the reverse strand, counting down.
CTGTAGTTCGTTGTTAACACCTCAGGAGCTCCTTCCGTCAGAAGCACTTTCGCAAAAGGGTGCAAATATGCCCCTACAGTAGCACGCACCTCATGCTAACCAGCTGCACTACTCCAAACAGGAGAGGTGATACCCAGCTCTTCACAGGCGTACGATACAGCCAAAACACACCACACGTCGAACAGATCACGAACTAGATCACATAGATCATCTAGATGACCTTCATCCTAACCTGCCGTTATGAGATGCTGTGTAAACTCTGTACAGTACATAATCCACCCAGGAAACATGTCCTACACCATATCATGCAGGTTACACATATCCCGGCCCGCAACATGAGCTAGATCGTTAAACGAGAGGAATGTATCTACCCTGAAAGATCTAGATCACGAGGCGTAAATGGATGACATGCCCGATGTGTGAAAAGATATTCACCTCCGGACATGTCCGCCATGTTGTTGCTAAACTCGGTGCTGCCGTCCATGTATATCCTCGAACCCTCAGAATACATGGCACCTGCGGGTAGGTTAACGGACGTCAGTATCATTACAGTTCATGTTGTTATTACTATGCTTACCATTCGACAATATTTATCGTAGTGATAGTGTCAATAGCGAAATATAACGAAAATACCGAAACAGAGACTCCTGCAAAATCGTGAACGTACGACAAGCCCAACCGATTTAACGTACAAAGAACCTCCTCAAACCATAACGCCCTCACATCCAACCCACCAAACAACATTGATCGCGTAAAAACAACAGCGGCCCAATACGTTTCCGTCTTTTCAAAATAATCGGCCGGACGAGGAAATTTGCCGATCGTCTTCCGGTCTTTAATTTTCACCGGGGTCGGCGATACGAGCAAACATAAACAGCGTGATTAAACAAAGGGCTTGTTAAGAAGCAGGCCCCACCAGCTTATTGTCGTGATCGATGCTGTCAAGTACATAAAGACTGCCGTACAGTTTCAGAGAAACCATGCAGCTCTATTCCGCGTGGAAGAGCTGCGGTGCAATCGCATTTACGGGGGACTATAGAACTGCTACTGTAGTATTTCAACCAAATATGGCATATGACGATAAAGGCATGCTTCGTAATGTGTTTGTTTGTGCCCACGGAAGAGTCTGCTTACTATCGCCCCGCGTACTATTAACAGAAGAAAAGTTCTACAATACAACTGTTTGCGATTGCTTCGAACTGACAACAATTGGTCGCGGTTACCGAATTGTAGACGTCTAGAGCGCACAGAAATACGCTAGACGTCGGGGCACCACATTGCAGCACCCACGCGGCTCACCCCGCTTTATTTGCTCTACGTTGGTTTACTCCTTCGTTGACCGAGTACGACCATGGAATTTAAACGTATATATTTTTTATATTCCACGTTCAACGTCCAAACAGTCCACGCATCGGACACAAAATCGTTTTTCCTCTTAACGATCTACCTGGTAGTTCTTTCAGGTATGATTGCTTACCGGTCTGTAGCATCTAGTTCATGTTGCCAGGTGGGGGCCGTCGAATCTGCATGGTCTAGGACATGCTTCCTGGGTTGGGTCGGCACTGTACAGATCTTGCATCGCCTATCGAAATTGCAGGTTAGGATCTAGATGATCTACATCATGATCTCGATCGTGATCAGTCCGACGTGTGAATCGCTCACTCTCACTCCACCTCACCACTCCATACTCCAACATCGCACTCAACATGTTCTAGCCCCCAAGCGGTACGTTCAACATCTAGTATCTGCTGTACATTCCGATTACCAGCCAGGTACTTTAACCACTACCAGCGCACGCTGGCGCTGCTAGCCGCTGAGGATACACCGACACTATATCCGAATTGTAAGCCTTTTATGTTTGAACTAACTGGATTATGTATTTTCTATTGTAAGTGGAATATATATATGATGGGAACAAGCGCTACACATTGCCCGATGGCAAATGAGATCAGAATAGGTCAGGACTACAGTATACCCGAATAGGTTATGGGCCCCGACAACCACGGTGCGCACATCAGAGTTAATCAGGGAAACATTTATGGGGATCCACAACAGCCTGCGCACTGCTGTGAGGATGCGTCAACAGGCGAGACTGCATCGAGGATACAGTTAACAAAACGAGAAGCCTAAGTTACCTACAGCAGTATACCAACACTGCAGTGTATCCGGATAGGTTATGGCCCTCGACAAGCACTGTGTGTACATGAGGGTAGTCAGGGGGGTGTTTCTGGGGATCCAGAGCTGGCTGGGCACTGCTGTGAGGATGCATCGACAGGCGAGGTTGCATTATTATAACAAACTGAGAAACGTTCAAGAACGACGAGTACAGTGGCAGCCGTACGTATCTCCTGCGACTATCTTGTGCCCAACTCAAAATTATCTGCTTCTGATTTACCTCCATAGGTTGCCGTACTGTACGAAAAATTGGTTTCGCCGTCGATGTATATCTCCGAAATGCGCGAGTGTATGGCACCTGCGCGTAGGAATGATTGCCGAACGTGTTTTGGTTAGCTCACACAAACCAATGCGCCGACTCCCTTCTCCTTACGAGTCGTTCGAAAAACGCCTGCAGCCCAAGGAGTGGTTGAAGTTGGCAAGAACGCTTCCGCAGAATAATCGCATGGGATAAGTGTTTCCAGCAAACGTTTTGTACTCAATACCGGTGCTGAATAGGGTACCAGGTAGATAGTAACGTGCGGAATGTGGAACGAAACTTGAACATGGAACCAAGTTTTAACGGGATAATAATGTATCCACGTGATACGATGACCCCTCCATTGGTCACCTGTGAAACGGTTTGCCAATAGCGTTGTGCGATTAGGGCCATACCTTACTACCTAACAGCGGCAGACGAAAACCTAGGGCAAGGAAGTCCCTGATACAACACGGGATTCGGAAGATAAGGGCTGCGGACAATGACCTACTCAGAACAAATTGATTGGGCGCTCAGAGTGTCTCAGACGGGCTCATACTATATCAGATAGTGTCAGTATTCTTGATCGTGTTGGCGACAACGGCGACGGGGACAGCTTTCTCGAGATGGAGTGTGCATCGATCTGGACTATGCATAAATCTCAGTACATGCAGAAATGTGGCAAGGATAGGCATACTTCGTATGGACGTTGTAACTCTAAACTCTCAACGTGGGAAGAACATCTGGTTGAACCCTAACTCAGATACTCTAGCTTCCGTCTATTCAACCAAACGTATGGTGTTGTTCGATGAGTGATTACAGCCCCGTTCACCACAGATCATGCGCGTTTCCACACGACGACGCTTTCCGACGTAATACTGTGCAACGACGCAATAGCCCCAGCTAACGCTCATAAGTCTTGTGGACCTCGTGAAGCAAATGCCAGTGGCAGTGAAGATAACCCAAGGGTGCAGCGCCTAGGATATCGATTTCCCACGTCTAACGCCCGTGCATATTGCACGCTTGTTTGCCCAAACCAATCTACGAAAATAAATATATATAGATCGATATATATACATATATACCAGGTATATATTCTACGTGTATGGTACTCATCAGCAGTCCATCTGCTTTCTCTTGTGTTGTGTTCAAAAACAAAATCCGTTGCAATTTTCACCTCCAGTTGAGTAGGGCTTTTCGATGACGTAGTAGGCGCCGGAGCTTGTCAGGGTAGAAGTCACCGTCTTCTTAAGGAAACCTGCGAACCCGCGAAGGCACCCCTGACATATATTAATACACAAATAGTTCCCAATACAAACGCCAGAAATACACCTTGAGAGTCATTTTAGTCCTGAATGCATCCCTTTGCTGAGGCAGTTACGGCTCCTCATTGCAATAGTTCACAAAGTATCACAACAGAAATACGTGTCGAGAGTTGTTTGATCTTTTCTGAGATCATTTAATTGCTGAGGCAATTCAGGGTGTCGCCAGGGGTCTGGCGCATGATCCTTACGTCCCATCGTACAATTCACATACGTTTACGCAAACGGAAATACACGAGAAGTGGCAACGCTGCATCCTATGCGGGATAGAAACGAAGGCATATACCGGGGGAGAGAAGGGGGAACACCTGTGGCCACGGCTTGTCCAGAAGGCCGCTGAGGGTAAAACCTCATACGAATTGAGCTGGAAGATAAACGGCGATGGTCAAAAACAAAAAATAATAATCTTACTGAATTGGCACAGTGAAGGTATTCATCGCAGAAGTACAAACACGCCGTGAGGAAAACGCAGGCCCCAAGGTACGGCCACAATGCCCTGCTTGCCCTTATGCAGGCGATACCAATCCAGGTGCCTGGGACGAAATTATGGACACTGTTGTTACGAGAGATCAATATAGCCATGGTTGCAGTTCACAGAACCTGGTAGCAGTTAGATGCGGCGCCCGAGATCTGCACAATAAGTCGGGTTCGGTATGGTTGTGGCGCCAACGCGTGGTGACAGATACCCAGACGCTTCATCTATTTGAGGCAGTTACTTAGTTGCCAACATCTATCTAGGGCGTGCGCGTCTCGCCCAACCGGTAACTAGTCGAGCACGTCCGAGCGCTTTAAATGTGCGGGACCACCTAGACATAATATGCGGTACGTATAAATACCGTATACCCGAAACAATACTATCACGACCCATGCTACAAAGAATATACTTAGGTAATGGTGCAGCTCTCAGCCTAAAGCGGACTTCAAGGAAAACGTCACGTGTCACCCGATGACAAATATCATGGACTAGGTACATACTCGGTAGAAACGGGGACCTCAGCGAATAAAAACCCCAATAGATGTTGAAAGGCCAAACGACATTGGGTAGTTCTTCTGATGAGAGCCTCGTTAGTCAGAAATATTTTGGCTAAATATTGCTCTAAGGCATGTGATGAAATAAGGCGTGCCCTTTCGTAACACGCCTCCCACCGGTGTTGACCAATGATAGTGGGCGGTCCATCGATGCTGACCAATAGTATTGGAAGGGTGATGCATGCTACGGTTTACTGAGATAAAAGTTCAGAGAGGGGTAGCACCTAACGTTTCTGAGGTTTTGTTATTGAGGAGCTCTACACAGTTCATCGAAAACGCAGACGCTTAGAAAACTTGTAAGCTTTGCTACATGAAAAACCCCATCGGCTGTGTACACTTTATCTAAACGCCGACGCCGAACAAACGTGTAGGTTAAGCCCGATAGAACTTTCCAATAAGATCTTGTAGGCGTCTAAGGAAGATATTATTAAACTACACACCGGATCCAAACATGTTCTGTAATTGGTCTTTAGGCCATTTCTTATACAGTCGGATTCGCAGTCAGTCGAATCGGGCATTTTCAGCATGTTCGTACCGCTTTTTGCCCCGAAAGTCGTAGAAATCGGCCTTTCTCTGTTCAGGATGGGTACAACCTCAACTCAGGAGCAATAGAGCTCGCGATAAGGCTGGAAATAAGTCGTGCAATAAGGCTAGCGATATGGTTCTGGAATTAAGGCTGGCAGTAAGACTGGCAATACGGCATGCTTTGAAATAAGGTATGCCCCATCGCAGGACGGATGAGGTCTTATCGGACATCAGTTGAAACCGCGATGCACAACGGCTGGACGTGACGGCGTAACGGCTACACCCAGCGCATGTTGAGGCCTACACGTTACACTGCCTGCGTCTCCGCGCGGCAATATCCCATAGGTTTTATTTACATCGATGGCCTTTCGTCTTTGTTTCCTCTCTTGGTTATCTTCTTATATCTGGGACTGTTTTTCTGAGTGATTGAGGCTGACGCTCGTGCTGCACACCGTCGGATGGCGAACATAACAACAATGCAGCATGGAATACGATTGCCGACGTCGTGAGGACATTCTTACACTGCTAAGCTAAGAGCTTTGTCTCACCTTAGGCTGTGTCGTGGTCAACACAGGCATTGCCGTTAAAGTCGTTGATGGTCGCTTTGTCACCATATATGGCAGCTACCTTCGGCCGAGTTGGTGTCAAAACAGGGGTTTCCGTTATTGCTTATGAGGTCAATGGTAAGTTTGACCCTTGTACCACCTTCGGCTGTGTTGTGTAGTCAAACGAGGTGTTACCGTAGACGTTAATGACCGATTCACCACCATATCGGTATGTAGCAGCTACCTTCGTCTCAGTTGCTGTGAAAAGAGGGATTCCTGTTTATAATGTTGATGACCAATTCATCATTATATCCACGCCGTCACGGCATACAAGGCATATGCGGACCCAGTCTCACCGTCGGCTATGTTGTGGAGAAAGGAGGTGTTGCCGTTGATGTTGACGACCGATTCATCAGAATATATACCACCTGTGAGCAGGAACATCAGTAAAACGAGCAAGATATTCAGTTTGCAGAATATGATTATGATTACGTATCTGATTTTAGTTTGCGACCGGTGAAACTCCTCTTGTCTTCCTGCTGACTTACTGCGTAGTTCTGAGTCAGATCTGCGGCCGAACAAGAGAGAGAGAGAATGTGTTCATTCGGTTGTTCTTAGCTTCACACGCACAGCTGCGCGAGTATAGGAGAGGAACACAAACTGGAGGCGCGACACTGTTTCCTGCTTTTGGTAGGCGTAGACGCTAGTACCATAATCATAGCCTTTTCTCAATTCAAGTATATGCCATGAAGTAAACACAACACAGAACAGTGTTTGCGTTCCTTGCTCGCACAAACAAACTTAAAAACGACGGTAGTTTGTATGCCATACGTATAACTTACATGTTGACATAGGGCCTGGCGTAGGCCGTCCCGATCCCAGCTAAGTTTGCAGCCGTTATCTAGTGTAAACGTCATGACTGAAACCTGCCGTGGTAAAGGAGAGCAAAACACTTCCCGATACATATTTGTTTAAGCTGTTGTCGCATTAGACGAAGGCATTGTGATAGTGGCTTCTGGGGGTTTAGGTAGAATGTTAGCAAGGGAAAAAGCTTGCGACATTGGCAGCGAAACGTTCTGTGGGGTACTGGATAACTGATAACACAAGCGGTAATACTGCAAGGGTAAAAAAAACAAAAGGTTGGGTCAAAATGGTTCTGATTAACTGATTAACGGTGCTTCTTAACTGAGGATCCATACACCTTACATCAAAAATCGCTGGAATAACATTTGCACACAACAATCCCTGCTAGGATTGGGTACGTATACCTGGGCCATGAGGTTGTTCATTGGTCTGACACGTGATACGATAGAGGTAGCACATTCTCGCTGTAACTGTTTCTGGATGACGGCGCTCCACGACCCAATACCGACGGAATTTCAATTTTACACCTGCTACACAGCTACGCGTTTGAGCTGATGGTATCGTTCACGATCGCGACACGATGGTTTCCAATTTTTCCGCGGCGACAGAACATGAGGTACATGGTTCAATTTTAGGTCAGGGGCAGGAGCGGCGCCAGCCGAGCGATAAGTGTATTTCCAGGCGTTGATATAACGTGTTGGTATAATGTGTTAATGAAATGTGCTGATGTAATTTGTTGATAAAATGTGCTGATAGAATTTGGTGATAGAATGCAATCAAAAGCAAGAGACGCGTGTGATGAGATGAAGCATGCCTTATCGACAGCCTTGTAGTCAGCCTTACATTGTTTGTCGCCGAATCATCTGCGGCTGACGGGGCGTCTTAACTATCAAAACTGCCCCATGTATAAGTTGTTTTTGTAGTACTGTTCGTTGTATACCTAGGCCGTGGAAATATACGATTGCTCATCGGGCTAGGCGAAAAGTTAGTGTCTTGGCCGGTATTTGTGTGAGATGTACTGGATAGGTCCTCAACGGAGGACCTTAACCAAACTCTAGGCTCACCCTTACCTTATGATACCTTGCGTCAAATGAAAGGGAAGACCTGCCGATGCTGGTAGCGACAGTTTCTGTGCCAAATGAAGGGGACTCTTGACGACAAGATCTCACAACTCACAACATACCTGGCACCTGATACATGGTGCAACCTTACTACACTATTGCTTGAAGACGGGGGTCTCCCAAACATATACATATTCCTGGTACTTGGTATGTTGCTAAACTACGCTATTGGGTGGTGATATCGTTCACGCTCGCGATACGGTTAGTTTTCAGCATTTCCCCCAGGTATATTCATTCGTAGAACGTGAGGCACACGGTGCGTCTTAGGCGCACGGGCAAACACGACGACAGACTAAATGCTGTACAAATGGATACCTATAGTAGGATACTCTTGTTCAAGGTGTCATCCCGATCAAGCCTGCGTATTGAAGCGGTAGCTGCTGCACCGCCGTTATCTCACCTCCGATGCCCGCTTTGTTGCTGTCGAACGAGGTGCTGCCGTCGACGTGCAGGGTCGAGTTATACACATATATCGCACCTGGAGGTAACAAGTGTGCGGGGTCTTAACACTGTTGTTTCAGGTATACCACGCGATACCACGGGATCCCATGGGATACAACATTTAGACTTCTCATCCGGCCGAACTACATGGGGCTCCACGGGGAACATTTAATACATATGTTGGGAGCTTAAATACTCTGGTGATACATCATAGTAGGTACGAGTACATCTATGTATACAAGCCGGTTGTTTCAGTTTGTGAAAGGTATCAGGAAAACACATTACAACATATCCGAAATACCCCTCCTCCACAATGGGAGTGACATCCCATGGGTTCATCCCACGGGACGTCCCACGGACGGTTCCCGCGAGTTAACGCGGTAAGTTGCACGTGGGGCTCAAACGGGACCCCATGGGATCCCGTTCGAGTCCCGATATATCCCATTGGATCCTCTGGAATAAAACCGATACTCACAATAAAGTGCCTTGTTAACATATTCTACACACGAAGTGCTCCTGTGACAAAACATCATACAATGGCTATCGAGAAGCAAGGCGAAATCAACGAACAAAGTTCCGACAAGCCCACTACCGGGAAGGAGCAGCTCTGAACAAAACCTTGTGATGTTTCAGACGAAACCAGTAACGTTGGTTCGGGTGTGGTTGTGTGGGGTGTTGTGTCCCAATCTTACTGGAGCGCGTATGTAGCGTATTGGTTTTGGCAGATTTGCCACATGCCAGAAGCATTTCATGTAATATTAAAAAATACCAAATGCATGCCTAGACAGGCTTTGAGTGGATGCCATGATGACTATATTCACAGCAAAGGGGGGCTGCCGAGGGCGATCCTCCTCACCTGGGTGCTTAATGTTTGGCTAGAACGTTGACGATTCTCACGACGCCATCACAGCTACGTCACCTTGATGTAATGCCTTATAATTAACTTTCAGGAGGGTGCGGGAGTCGTTGGAATCGGTGTGCCATGCTGGCGAGAGAACGCATAGACCAGAACACAACGCTGTGAACACCGAATGCACGCTCTGAGCTTTGTGGATACCCCAAGTAATAAAATAAATTGCACTTTACCGCGCGCCAAACTCTGCCAGTTATCTGCTCGCCCACGTCATATTTATTCATTTTCCCACCTCCCAACGAGGCGGAATTGTTGCCGAACCAGGTGGTTCCGTCGATGTAGAGTTCCGACGAGTTAGAGGCAGATATGGCACCTGGATACAAGCAAAGGAGTAAGGAAGAATATAGGGTTCTTGAACGAGGTAACAAGCAAGCAAATGCCATTACAGTGCAAACCACAGCCCGTTGATATACCCTACCTGCGGGAGATACTACAACGTAGCACTGAGAGCGAACACAGGTCGGGAACAAACAACATACAATGCATGCCCTCTGTAAATGCTACGAACGAGGTACCATGACCGGGATCGCAGGTCACCCCCGGATAAGCCGGACAATATCCCGACCAATTAGTTCACTCCGGACATCCGATTATCCTTCTTTGGGCGCTGGTGCCGCAAGTCGCATGAGAAAAACGACGCAATGTTGTCTTTACCTAATTTCATTATGTGGTAAGAAAATAAGGCCCCAGATAGAAGAGCAAAGCGTTGGTTTAGGTACCGCATTCGTCCAATGCGTCATTCCAGTTTGACCATTACTGTGAGTATGTTCGGAACCGCTGGCATCTTCTATGCTTTAAAATTTAACTACCAAAACCCACAACAGGAGGCAGCCACCGTGTCGGCGTGTACCAGGTATAAACCACTCTAGTTTCAACACCCACGCTTGCAACGGGGGTACACCTTGCCCCCAAAAAATGCTACTCGTTGTGCGCATGCTGCCTGCTCAGAGGCAGATGTCCAGGACTTTGTTTACAGTATCGATCAAAGCTCGCGAGGTATCTATTACGGGGGACCATATATTTCAGGATCTACTGTAGACTCAATAGGACATACTGTAGACACCAAAACCTATACATTTCCATATATATATATGTGCTAACAACATTTGGTCCATATTAAATAGCACCTACTGCTAACACCTTTTAGTCCTATTTACTATGGTCCCCCGTAATAGCTGGCTGCGACTTCGATGAAGCTCTTCCGTTGGCTATTGGCTTGGTGAAGGCAGTGGCACGGGTTTACAGCTAAGTGGATGTGTGGAACAGTACTACATACGTGCTGTACCAGGCATTCCCTACTCGAGTTTGTAGCACTTTTATAGTCCATGTCGTTAACTGAACAATCATCCAGGTACTGAGGTAAACAAGCCACCTGGGTCGACTGAAGACGGTCGAGTCCAACAAGGGCCATCGATGGGCAGTGAAGAGCAATGGAATAGACAGACGCTACGAACACATAACTACAGGTAGTCATAGCGTATTGCGTCAATCTTTGTAATCCAGGTTGCTGAGTGACCACAGTAAAACCAGCCAAGTCCAAACAGCGTGAGGGCCCTCGTGGACGCGTCCAGCCCGGTGGAATAGGGAATCACTAAATACGTAGAACAACAGACGGCCGTAGCGTATTCCGCCAACTTGAAACAATTGTCTCACCTCCGGCTGAAGCGTTGTTGTTTGTGAAGCTGCAGTCGTACACATACAAAGAGCTGGAAGCAGTCACGGCAACTGCACCTCCGTCTTCCGAATCCCCTCCGTCGAGCACCATCTTCTTCAGGGTAAGGTTCGATCCATTATAGACAGAGAATATTCCGGTGCTACTCCCCCGATCGATGGCAGCGCCAGCATCATCACCATCATAGTCGAAGTCGATGTTCAGCCCGGCCCGGATTGTGGGGAAACCGAAGCCAGTTACCATCACACGTTTCAGATGGGACACCTCAATTCTCTGCTCGATGTGCAAGCTGCTGTACCAGGTGACGTTGAAAACGCCGACCCCCGTACAATCTATGGCGTTAGTAAGACTGCGCACGTCAGCTGAAGATGTGACGTCCATTGAGATAGTCTCCGACAGGCATGGAGCTGTTTCTGTTCTTGTGATGAAGGAGATCGCCAGCCAAGCCACCAGCAATGCAGGGACGTCAAACATCATGCTGTTATTGGACATCATGGGCATTGCACGAACGAACGAGTTGTGTCGTTGTTAGAGCTGATAGATAGCAGGTACTGAATAGTCTGACAGGGTGTCCCTTCTTATTGCAAACCACTAACATATATCGGGGTGGGGGGGATGCAATCCTTGGCAGCAATATTTGTTTGCTTGCGAAGAAAATGGCACGGAAGCGGGTAATCTGCTATAGATATAGATATATTATGAAAGAAAAAAAAACGTCAGCTGTGAGATTTGGGATTTCGTCGAATCTCAACTTTGCAAGCTGCGTGGGATACTTCGATCGCGCGTACTACGTGTTTTGTGTAATCTATTGGGGAATATATAGTATCATTAATGAGGGGAAGGAGATTTGACATCCATGGACCTCGGGGGGTGTACAAATGCTGGTCATGCATGATTTGATGAATGCTACATAATAAGGATATGTAACTATTTCGAAGGCAAGCAGAGTCAGATAACTTTAAGATTGAGTGGGTGTAGATCGTACAGTAACAATCACGAAGATTGGGGGGGGGGGGGGCCT
>JAYJME010000972.1:0-18532 GCA_036873775.1 Costaria costata | reverse complement strand
ATCCCACGCAGCTCGCAAAGTTGAGATTCGACGAAATCCTCGATCTCACAGCTGGCGTTTTTTTTCTTTTATAATATGCTGAGCGTCTCACACAATGCGGTCAACATCCAAAAACATGGCTTCGAAAACATCCCTTCGCCCAACCCGACCATACTTCAGGAGCTCAACCGGCCACAAAGCACATTGAGCCAGCCAGAAAGGTATACCTCTACCGCTCTCGAATCCTATATCACATACTTTAACGACCGCCGACGAATTGGACAGTAGGAGGGCTTGGCGACATAAGGTTGGGGGCGCAATCGCACATATATTGTACCACCTGCAAAATAATCTATTTGCAGGTCACAACATAAAAACAAAATTGTCGAAAAGACTAAAAGGCAGTGTCGTACATATCATGCTTCTTGTGGCGAACCCGACGGCAAATATATATCCGTATGCGTTGATATACTTACCTGGTATGTAGATAGGTACAGTACGGATATTTGATTCTAAACACGTACACATCAAAATGCCGTTTTTAAGAACAACTCCCGTCATGTAGTGAAGCAAGGTTAGGACGTTTGTTAATGGCTACGGAGTTGGACTCGCTTGGATTATGGTGAGCCGTCGGGACGAGGCTCAGCATAGAAGTACAGAGCGGAAACCTGGGCAACTCACCGTGACCCCAGCGGAAGCCAGCAACCGGACGCTTCATATGATATATGGCAGACAAATCGCTTACTCTAGACTGACGTAATTTGGTCCCGCTGATCCAAATACCTTGTCGGAAGAGTGATCGTTCTTCCAGTGTCACAGCACAGCACGCGGGCTTTGGAACGCCGGCGATACGGCTGCACAAGAAAACAACAAGGTGGCCACCCCTAAATTGCAACCCCACTGAACAGCTTGTTTGTGTCGTTATACATACATGCGACCGTTAATTACGGGTCTCCCGCCCGAACTTAATGACTCGCGTGTCTCCTGGTACTACTTTTCTATTTCCACTCTTGTTCTGCCGTGCAGGTCAAATTTCTTTCGTCGCAGCTCAACAGGCGGTAAACGTTCAATAATGGCAGGCACTGGTGCAGCAGATTGACACGGCTCCTACCTGAAAAAGAATGCCGTGTCTGATGTCTACTATTTCCGCGTCGTCCAGGCGCCGATGTTCCGGCTCGTCCTGAAAGAGTCACAAGCAGTACTGAGAGCATAAATATGTTGTTGTTGTTGTTGTTGTTGTTGTTGTTGTTGTTGTTGTTGTTGTTGTTGTTGTTGTTGTAGTTGTTGTTGTTGTTGGCGTATTATCACTATGTTGGAAATTGCCAAACACGGAGACGCACCGGGTGAGACGGAAGAATCGCCACCGCCGTCTTGAGGTAGCTGTGGAAGGACCAGCACCAGAACACCATCTTCGACTTGGAGAACCGCATAGTCCCACTAGAATGCCGATTCCACCCAAACCCCCACCTGGCGAACGGTGGTGTGTGGGGCTGAATTAACCACGACACGGAAAAGTTTGTTCGGACGTCCATACGCCCTTGCAATCAACCAGCAGGACGATCATATACACATACGTAGGTTATGGCCATCGTCTGGGTGAGACAGGGGGCTGCTCCTACCGTCGTGCAATTCACAGGGGACCTCTGCCCCATCTTAACGGCATGCTACATGATCAGGACCTTTAGCATGACGGCATGGTTCTCCTTCGGGATGTTGTTGACTTGGAGTCCCGGGGCTGTCGCAAGTTGAAAAGGGAGCACAAAGACATGCTTTATAGTCTATGAGCCTATCCGAGGTTCGCTGGTGTTGTACCGTTGCTGCTGCTGCTGTAACGCTGCTGTACTGCGCGCGTGCCTTTGAAATTCCGAGGAAGTGTGGGTTGAAATCGTCAAGCTTGTCTTCGGAAAGACCCGCACACATAGGCACACACGCACACACAGAAGCAAAGTTTGTAGCATTCCTAAAAATTAGAGCTCGACGTGCGGGTGCTGTTGTACCATGGCTGCCACAACGTCAAACCATTTCACGCTGTGATACAGTAGATCCGGCAGAAAATACGTAGAACGATCGGCAGTTCAAGGTACTTACCGGAGGGTATGATATGAACACGTAGATCTGCGTAGATGCCAAAGAAACTGACAAAACAAATATGAGCTGTTTGTTTTTTCAATCTTCAACGTCCCACAAGAAAGGGAGAGTTACACAGAGGGATGCAGAATGGTGGTACGAACTACTGCAGCCCGGCGCTTGATGTGTGGCTCGTTGAAGTCAGTGTAGTCCTTGTTATCTCATGCTTGTTGCGTGCTGAGTGCTGTAGGCTCTCTTCATGCGGTGGGGCAAACACAAGCCATCATGCATGATGCCGATGAAAAAACAGTCGAACGGGTTTTGCATGCACCGACAAGGCAGTACCAAGTCGGAGCTCCACCCCATGGTTAGTTGCCAGCTTGTTCGATTTCGAACCCCCAGAGCACGTGGCGCGGACCTCGACCAGGGCCCAGACTTGAGCTGTCTGCATGTGCTGAGCCCCTGCGTGCCCTGTGTTAGAGAGCAAGAGAAACGACCCGGGGCCGGACGAGAAACAAATGCTGAAGCCCGCTAAAAGCCCATTTGGTACTATGTCATACAAAGCCTCTCTTCGGAGAGTAGGGTGATCCTCCTGGGGCGACGCAAGGTGGCATGCCGCAGGAAAAGGTCAATCAGCGCGTTCAAGCATGTCGACACCCTTTATGTCTCAAGCGATGGCACATGATAAAGTTGGGTCGTCACCCGCTGACTCAATGAAGTAATCACGATAAACAAAACAATGAAAAAAAGATGCAACTTCTGGCTGAAAGAGCAAGTACATACATTTATTACTGATACCTATGCACATTTATCACAGGTGCTACTGTGGATTTATCTGGTCGGTACCCACGAGACGTTGGAGTGACATGTTGGCCTTTATGTTTAAAAGCGCAGTTAGGAAGTGGAAATAATCGACCCCTCAATGCATTTACTTCAAAGTACATGCAAGTTTGTACGTCGCATCCAAAGATAGCGTGGTGGTGTCGGAAGGAGTGGAATTATACCCTTGATGCGATGGTGGCGAGAAGAACTGCCACCAAAGCACGTCACAGGAATGGATGTAAACATGAGAAGTATAGAGAAACAGCAGCGGCAGCACCTAAATGCTGCAGCAGCAGGAGGAGCTGTTGATTGTGCTTGATTATACGACATACCAATTGTTAGATCCATGGTATATCTCAGGGAGTTCGATACTGGACAGGGACTCTTAGATCGGGGTACTGAGATATCTGGGCTTACGTCCGGTGTTTGGTACCGCCCGTAACCACTCATCATCGTGTTTATGTAGCACTACCAACTAGGCCACACAGAGAACGCGGCAGCAGTTAACAAACTCCTATTTTGGCTAAGGTTCGCGGCTTATTGTGATCTCAACGTTGAGCGTAGGCTCTTAAAGGCCATTGTTAAGGGTTTAGAATAGCGTTCCTCGCTGAGCACACATGCTTAGCTGTAAACTGTTATTTTTCGAAAACACTCAGCCTGAAATTCTTAACTGCCAAATTATGAACACATGTCGCGTACAGTAGTCACGGTCCAGTGGGTGGTCCTATATGGCCAACAGGAGAACATCAGTACTGTAGGAGGGAGTAGTACATAGGACAGCGGTGGTAATGTTTAGTACACCGCCGGTGATGTAATCAATACGTACAAAATCACCGCCTCCCGTTCGCCGGACGTATCTTGTACCGGAAAAGCAACAAAACAACCAACAGGCGCACGCGGGCATGGTCTAGAGCTGTAGTGGATGCAATGGTGGAGCCTAGATGGATCAGTACTCCAAGAGATACGGACATGCCACCTCTTTGCGCCATGTACGCCAGTACCATGGCGGTGGCACTATAGCGGCAACCGGCACTATTCCGAATAGTGTCACTCCTGTTTTTTCCCATCTGTGCCAAGCAAGACCTGTCAGTCGCAGCGGGCAACCAGCACTATGCTATAAAAGTAACCGGCACTATCTACAGGCTGATCTGGCCAAGAAGCGTTTTTGTACTCGTTTTCACAACCATTTGGAAATGTTATGACTCCGATTTTAGTAGCGTACACTATCTGCGCGTAAGATATTACACAACGGAAGTTGATTATCTCTTACGCCGTTACCGACGGCTAATCATCACCGCTGAGACATTTTGGTCAAGTATGTGCAACTTGACCATATTTGGGAATGCTTTATAAACTGAGCCTGCAGCGCATTTGCCGACGTTACTCATTTTTCAATCACATTTGATTTCGCCGCGAAAGTTGAGAAAAGCCCATTTGCAGTTAAGTGTCAAACCTCAAACGTCCGACAAGCGATGTAGCTGATACTCGGTGTGAAGGTTCCCTAGTACATGGCAAACTGACCGATCTCC
Source organism: Costaria costata (assembly GCA_036873775.1). Lineage (NCBI taxonomy): Eukaryota > Phaeophyceae > Laminariales > Agaraceae > Costaria > Costaria costata. The sequence goes on along the minus strand of JAYJME010000972.1, from coordinate 14,135 downwards.
TTACCATCGCCTAATTCGATCTCCACCTGGAGATATGGAGTGTCTAAGACCCCCATACAAAGTTGAGATACTCGTATTTCGATGAGGTCCACAAACTCTGCGATCCTCACACCAGTTTTATATTTTGGCTTGGATTTTTGGTACGTCTTTCGCAAGGGCAAGAATGACTACTCCACCATTTTATTTGTATTTGTCAGTCAGCTGTGGCAAAAACCAAGATCCTGCTTCACTGAAAGTATGCTAGGTTCACGAAACAAAATACAGGAAAAAAAAGTGCAAGAAGAGGCAACCTGTTCGGAAGAGTATAATGAAGAACGTTTCAAGTGTTCAGCTCAATCTCTTGAAAACTGGACTGAGAAGGGGCTAACCAGTATGCAAACCGATCTTGGCCAGCCCAGCTTGTAGAGACAACTACCGCTGTACAGCAGTAGGCAAAGAAAGGAATAGGGGGCGCGTGATATACTTCGAGCGAGGCTCATAATCCGTACTTAATTATACATGTCGAAGCTCTGTCTTTGTGATGAGATGTGGCAGAGGTGGCACCGGGGTGCCTGTACATATCACTTGTGGAGAAGAAGGAAAACACACGAGGTGGTCATAAGAAAAGAAGGAGAAGAGAAAGTAGAGGAAAAAGAAGGAGAAGAAGAATAATAATAAGAAGGGAGAACGCAGGAGAAAGCAGGAGTGATCGAGGCGGGGTTGATCGTCACCTGATCCTTACGGAACAATGACCATGTTACGGGTAGATGTGCCCAACGGGTTGTTGTACTGACCGACTGTCCATCAATGTTCCTTGTACCATTCTATGTAACGTCCCCACAACACTCTATGTAACGTTCCCTGATACTTATGGCGATAAGCTAGTTACAACTTGAATACACAATACACCTATGGGAAGAAAAAAATGAGTTTCCCCCCATATTATTTTTTCTCCGGATCTAGAATAAGGCACTTATTGTACTCAGGGTAGTTACTACGAATCTAGTAGACACTAGTGATGGTGGATTGCGGAGTTCATAATCCAAAACGCCCCCTTGATGACAAGTCAGTAGCTAGAGGAACATGATAGAAAATACTAAACATAAATGGTACGCCACATTCAGTCCTGTCTATGAAGAGCGGCAATACGGGTGTAGAGATGTTCCTCAGATAATCAAAATACGATTGGAACGATATGTTCACACCTGTTATATGAACATCTGTAATATGGGTGAAATTTTGTAACAAAATACGCTTGGTGTAATAACCAGCGATAAGTACTCTAGATAAGAAGCGCAACCCAGTCTACTAGGTGTTCAACACACACCCTGAATTGATACCTAGAGCTACATGTAACCTAAGATAATAGATAACTTTGAACGTTGGTCCAGTGCAGCGAATACGTGTACTATTCGGTTTTGTATACCAGTATGCACGGAAGTACTCGGGAAAAAGTCTACGAATACAGATAACACAAAATCTATATTCATGATGCTGTTTTGTTGATCAGTGAGTTGCATCCTAGAAAAAGAAAACGTCCGGAAATATCTCCTGGATCCTAGGACAAATAAGAAAATCGAAAAAAACGTCATGAATCTTTGGACGTATTTACATATGTCCAGCGCTATACTGCATCCAGTTTTGTGAGTCTGTTTGTATGATACATGCTCACTCAAAGAAAGCTAAACAACAGAACATACCATTTTAAACTGAAAAGAGCATGTACTAGAATCGAGAATAGACGTACGCCAATACTGGTACAGCCAAAAAAAGGTGTATACCTGCCAGTCAGTCGTATGGGCTGGTATGATACCCTTGCACTTTTACTGTACGAATGATGTACCGCAGGGTGAGCGAAGAACACGAAGAATACGTTATAAGAAGTTCTACCCCCCGAGAAAAACAAATCATAAACGTCTATAAAGAACGACCTACTGGTAGCTTGTTGCGTCAAAGGCGCCTCGGCTTCCCCGGTGAGCCCCTGTGATGTACATGAAGCGATGATCGTCGTGTCCACGCTGTTTCTAGGTATGAAGAATTCTGTACTCGTAGGTATATATGGTTGGAAGTGCTGCCGCTGCTGATGGTGATAGTGATGAAGGTGATGACCGTGTAGACGTGATAATGGTGACCGTGAAGGTGTCTGACGGCTCAGCTCGAGATAAGATGCTGTTTTGATTTTTGATGCCGTGGGTAGATATTATCGCTTAATATGCGGCGCTGTTTAACATATAATCCCCGAAACAAGAATGCAACAGAAAACTGTCGAACTCCGGAATAGACCAACTTCCTAAGTGTTGGGTGTTACGGGAAAGCCGATTTCACGTACTGGTGACAGCTTGCGAAGTACTTAGCTACTCCATACTTTAGTGGAGCTGCTGGCACCCATGTCAATGATGAAGGTACTGGTGGTGGTCTTGCTGCGCTGGCTGCTGCATGAGAAGCAGATGCTCATCTTCTCCTCCCTGATCTGGGGGTGTAGACTCTTAATTCAAGTGATCGACTATTTGCTGTGAAGCTGTGTATCTTGTGAAGCTTGCGTGCGGAAGTAAGAGGCAAGCCCAGGTTGAACGTGGCATATATATGATGACCGTAGTTCCGCACTACTGCAGTAGCCATGGGTGTTGTTGCTGTAGACGGTGTTACGATGAACAAGAAGAAAGCTGCTGTAGATGCTGCAGGTGTTGTTCTCGTAGCTGTAGTCGCGGTGGCAGAAAAATGCGAAGGAGCTGTGATAGTTGCAGCAGATATTGCGATGAACAAGAAGAAAGCTGCTGCTGTAGACGTTGCAGGTGTTTTACTCGTACCCGTTGTAAGTGCTGCTGTAGAACGCGGAGTAGCTGTGTGGTAGTTGTAAATGATGTTACGATGAACAAGATTAAAGCTGCTGTAGATGTTTCGGGTGTTGCCCTGGTAGCTGTAGTTGCGGTAGCAGAAGAACGCGAAGTAGCTGTGGTAGTTGCAGCAGATGGTGCAATGAACAAGGAGACCCAGCACCTATGGCGTTGTACTCTGTATACACTACAAGGTTCCCCCTCTCGGGATGTTGTTGCTTTGGAATCTCGGGGGTGTCGCAAGTCGAAAAGGGTGTACGAAGACATGCTACCTACGGAGTATATATGAACCTGTCCGAGGTTTCGCTGGTGTTGTACCACTGCTGCTGCTGTGCAGCTGCTGTGCTGCGCGGGTGATTTTGAAATCCAACGGTGAGGCCGTCACATTTCGGACGAGAGGTCCAGACACAGTTCATCAGCGTCTCCCAGTCTTCCCAAAAAACACTTTCAGAGCAATGATGTATACAGCGTCGGAGATTTGGTACCATCTCGTTCCGTCTAAGGCGAGCTATCATCGGCCGCGCATGGCCCTGCTTGCGCAAAGCACCACTTTTTTGTTTGGATACATCGAAGAAACAAAAAGAACAAAATAAATTCCGGGGCCCACCCTGACTAAATACGGCAAACTCGAGATCAAACGAAACGTGTGACAAAAACAAACATACATAAATTGGTGAGGCGCGGTCGCATTTCGAGCGAGAGGTCCAGTCACAGTTTATCAGCGTCTCTCAACCTTGTCAACCACCACTACCAGAGAAATGATGCATACAGCCTCGGAGACTTGGTGCCATCTCATTCCATGTATGGCGAGTTATCGTCGGCCGCGCATAATGCCCCGTGCGTGCGCAAATAACCACTCTATGTTTCGTATATTATTAATCGAAGAAAATAATCGAAGAATAAATAAGAAACATATTCCCAGGATCGATCCCGCAAAAACGCAAAAACAGTTTTCCGTCGGCAATTAAAATCTGAGAGTAGGCTAGAGGCCAGGGATGTGTCAGCGCTGGCCTCCCAAGTCGGGGAGACGGGCGTAATAGAATTTATACCATACGAGTCAGGGGTGCACGAAAAACAATCTTTCCGACACCACACTCCAAAGTTTATTTTTGGGAAACCAAATATAGGGGGTGGGTGTCGACTTTTTGATTTAGGCACCCTCCGGCGTATAGGGGGGTACCTACCATACTAAATCCTATATAAACCAAATCAGACCATCCGTAAACCGCAGTACCATACTAAATCCTATATAAACCAAGTCCATACTAAAACCTATATAAACAAGAGCAGGGGATGTTGATGAATGATCCCCGCATTTCCAAATGGTAGCCACGGCCTTCCAGACACTGCAACAACACCACCCAGCTTTTCTGCTTATAGCGGGTGTGGGGGCCTGCAAAAGACATGGATACACATGCACCCCAAGGGGAAATTGACGCCTATTGTATTCTCCAGCTGGACTTTGGCTCCAAGGGGGGACGAGCAAAACGCCTCCGTCACGCTCAGCCTGAAAATAGCGTCGAAAGGTAGCAAGCATTCGCTGTGCACTATTAAGTGGAACCGCAGTTAATAGGACCTACTGTAAACACAATAGGATCTGCTGTAAACACCAAAACCTGTATATTTCCCTATGTTTGCTACTACGGGGGACCATAGTAAATAGGGCCAAATATTGTCAGCAAAAAAAGGGAAATTTATAGATTTTGGTGTCTATACAGTAGGTCCTATTGTGTCTGCAGTAGGTCCTGTTAACTATGGTCACCCGTCATAACGTGCCCCTCAAGGGCCTTTTTTGCAAAGATGCCCGTTGGGTATGGCAGTACTTTATGGCCCACCACGTGCGAACGGAACACGCCGTGACCGTCGCCGTGAGGTCAAAATATCTCGTGGCCTTGGCATTCCGAGCCAAGTACGACGTGAGCGAGTCCGAGAAAGTAGCCGTGAAGGAGAGGATGCTGTCAATTAGGTCACCAAAGCGCCCCAAGAAAAGAATTAGCGTGACGATTCGACCACGCAAGACATCAGGTGGAAGAGTAGGAAGGGGAAACCGACAGCAGGCAAGCGGCGTTCCCATCGACATCGATGGGTCCGATGAAGAGGAGGAGGAAGAGGAAGAAGAGGAGGAGGGCAACGACGAGGAGGACAAGCGGGATGACGCGGAGGGGAGGAGAAGGACGGCGACGAGGACGAGGACGAAGAGGAGGAGGAGGACGAGGAGTAGCTAGGAGGAGGAGGAAGAGGAGGGCTAGGGGATCGACGAGGAGAGGAACGGGGAAGACGGAGAGGAAGAGGACGAAGAGGGAGTGGATGATGAAGAGGAGGACGAACAGATAGAGGAGACGGAGGAGGAAGAAAACATAGAAGCAGAGGAGGAGGAGGAGGTACATTGTGTGTTTCTGTCGAGCAGTTAGCGTTATATCACGACACTCCACCCCATGGGATCAATCTCTATTAATAGACTTCACAATCTGCACGCCCATGTCTATCAGTGATTGTGGAGACTTACTATTATGTAAGTCGAGAATATATCCCACACTACATTATTTAGTCAGTGTAGTACGTGCCGTGGTACTAGCAGTAAGTGTTTTAGTTCCTGGTTTTTCCACCTTTCATTCCTTAACTTACACTCGGCATATATGTATACTATTTATAGTAATGAAACAAACCAGGACGTTGAGGGCCAAGCAGTAGTAGACGCCAGAACCTCTATCGTAGCACGCCTCAAAAGGTTCAAGGCAAATTGCTTGAAATATATACTACTGTAGAGGCACGTTTAGGGCGCATTCAGGCATTTCAGGCATACACCTAACTACATGCCTATCTCAACTGGTTTCGCCTGCAGTGTGCCTGTCCCCACGTACCTGAAAGCTCCTGCGGCGTGCCTTATTAAAGCCTAGGGCCTAAGTCAGACTGTTGCTTGTATGTTAGAAAGGCGGGAAAATGGTACCGTGGGGTCCTTGAAGCAGCTGAACGGTCCATGGCCAGGTGGCAGATGGCATGTGGAGGAAGCGGAGCAAAGTAGGCAGCGCAGCGCACCCTCTGTGGGTGGCGTTGAAGAAAACGGGGGAGGGGTAGGCACCAGGAGGAGGAGTAGATGGAAAGCTGTCCAGGGGAGTGAGGGCAGGGGGGGCAGCAGAAAGAGTAGAAGGGAAACCGCTGGAAGGTAAACCGCCGTAGTAATCGAAAGCAGGAAGGAGATGGCAGCCAGGGTAGCAAGGTCCCAGGCCGACCAGTAGTAGGTAAAAAACTATGCGGATACTGCTGTGGTTATACCACTAACTGCTGCGGCTACCTTGAAGAATGTAATATTTTTCGTGCTTTGATTTTCTGTGAGTTTCTATATTTTTTTTGTCTGTGCCTCTATTTCTGCCTTTCTTCTTCCTCTATTTCTCCTTACGTACGAGCTGGTTCGAGTTAAACGGCGGAAGTTTTCTTCCCAACTAATGCCGCACGCAATATCTTCTGCTCAAATGGTGAATATTTGGTATCATCATATTGACCCCCCATGAGCAGTGGAAGAGGGAGACACCTTTGGCACAATTCTGAATTATTATCTAGGGCACAGTATAGAAATCGGGGAATTGGTCTGGGCCCGCGTGTGGTTCAAGTGTTTTGAGAGGAGAAGTAATATCGAAATACGCCGAAAACACTGCTTTAGACCCTAACACTAACTCTAACCCTAACCCTGACCCCAACCCCGACCCCGATCCGACCCATACGAGCTTTTTCTGGAAAAAAAACAGGCGTTTGGTTTTTTGAAAAGTTGGTGGACCATACAAAAATCCAGTTATAACATATTCCCCGATTTCTATACTGTATCCTAGATAATAATCCAGACACGCGCCAAAGGCTACTGCTGTGACATGGCCAGGTTTTTTGTTAACGGCCTCAGGCTGTCTCTAGGAGCAAACATGTTAATACTGTAGTATCAACCAATGAAAAGGCTTCACATTTTTCAATCAATATTATAAAGCATTTTTCGATTTTTCTCCCCCCGAATCAGACGGTTTGAGGTACTCCAAGGCATGTCTGTAGAATTTTTCGTACAAAACCTCGAGGGTCCGACCTGCCTATGTTAAGCCTTATTACGTAATATATATACCGGAAAAAACACGATTCTGCACTGAAACCCAGTCATTTCGAGGAAAGATCGTAACTTAAACTCTGCTACGAGTACGTACAAACGTCCAAAATTAATTGTGCGTCGTTTTTTCGAAAAGACGGGGATTTCTTTCGCTTGCGTTTATGTCCTTCCCGAGGCATGACCCCGCGGGGGGTTATTTATTTATTTTTCGACGAAACTGTGGTCTAAATTTTAAGAAAAATCCTAATGAACGAAAATTCGACGGGGGAAAAAAAATCCCGATGGGTGAGGGCTTCGTTTTGACTTGTAGAAGACGTGTGCAAAATTTCACGGCCTAATAACTCGAAATAAAAACGTAAACTTTTGCCGGGGGGTAAAGTTCCTGTAAACTTCTGTCGTTCAACTTGAACCAGCCTGTTGTAGTCTTATTTTGTTTCCCCCTTGCGTGTGCATTTTGGTTCGTGCTCGGGGTACGAGTAGCTCTCTGTTGTCTTAGGCTATAAATATTACTTCCGATTTGTGGCTCTCCTTTTCGGTTGGAAGGTTTCTTTGTTCTCTTGATTTCGTGTTTTTCCTTTTCGTTTTTCTTTCTTTTCTTTTCGTTTTTCTTCCTTTTCTTTTCGTTTTGTTTATTTTGGTCTATTTTGCCTTCTCTCTTCCTATGCATGGCGTATGCATGTATGTTATGCCTTATGGAATGGATTGTGTCGAGGCTCTGTCTCTGCGAAGAGAGATGGCAGAGGTGGCACCGAAGTGTCTGTGAAGATCACTTGTGAAGAAGAAGAAACGATATCGTTAGGAAAAGGCGCTTATGTGGCCAAAAGAGGAAATGAAGAAGAGTAGAGAAGTAAAGTTGAGAGGAGAAGTTGAAAGGAGAAGTTGAGTTGAGTGATCGAGGTGGGCGTGGCCGTCACCTGATCATCACGGGACAATGCCCATGCTACGGGCAGTTGTGACTCTGCGCCAGCCTATTCTGTTGCCTGCAACGTTCTAGACCTTCTCTGGTACGTATGGTGGTAAGCTGGTTACCCTGTACTACGATCAACTTCCCGATACTGCCGCATATTGTATTTATGCGCATCTAGAACTATGATGATTTTTATCCGCATCTGGAATAAGATCCTTACTGTAGTGTACTCAGGGTAGTGACTACGAATCAACTAGACACTAGTAATAGTGGACTGCAGAGTCCATATTCCAATATATATATAGAGTATATATACCTGGTATGTAAATATGCACGGGGATTTCACGGCGGCCCCGCGCATGTCCGTAATGGTTGAGAGTGCAGGCAAATAGAGACCGTACATGCGACAGTACTGCTACGGCGGGCAATAAAAAAGGGCAATGGTTGATTGCCGTCGAAAAAAACAGTACAGATTAGCTATCCTAGCGGATTTATACCCGTTTCGTTTGACATCCTGTGGCATTGTTCAATACACAGACCCACGGTTTGTTGTTGATTCAATGCTCGCAATCGTATAGAGCGACATGCAAATGTGTCTCTCGAAAGTATCTAGAAGGGAAGCCCACGGCGCAGAATATTTCGAATACGGCCCCCACTGTCTCATCCAGCGATGCATTTGCCGTGTGCCTTGTTCGTTAGCCCAAAGCGGGATAGGTTTTTAAGAGATGATATTAGTCTCCGAACAGGGTAGAGGCAAGTCGAAGAGTGGGCTCGAACGTAAGAGCTCACAGTCTACCATCAAGAATGCCCGCCAAGTACCAGGTGTCCCATAATAGGCTAATAGCACGAACCGGCACGCAAGTGATACACAAGTGTCACGCTGAAAATCCCAAATCAACACCCTCCTGGATTCTTCACCAGACAGTGACGAATCAACAATGGACTCGATTCCATTGCCTTAAACAACATCGATGGCAACAGGAAACCCATCCACATGAGCGAAACCCCTCTTCGATACACCACCTTCTAACTATTGTAATCACAAGAAGATATAACAACAGCCGCACCACAGGGCAAAAACTAAGGCGAAAAGTATAATGCCAGAGATCGCGTGCTTACCCGGACAAAGGTCTCCCGTTGTCACCTACTACCGCCATAGATACACAGACCATAAAGGTAAAACAATATAGCATACATTATTTTTCGCAAATATATTACTTATCCGACGCTTAAAGAAATATACGCCCTCCCTGATACAAAATGTGTATGATCATACACAAGCCACCCCGTTTCATTGCAAAACGACTTGCTTGTGAATAAATGAAATCTACAACATACATCTTCTTTCGAATGCCACACAAGATGGTAACCACCCATTAAGTTCGGAAAGAAGTAACATCGGCAACATGTAATGACTTTGCATGCAACCTCTCATTTTGAGACCAGTATGTCCTGCGCGGTCACAAGGATTCGCCTTCCCATCCCGTCAATACACGTAAGCATCCACAAACAAGAGATCCCAGCAAACCCATAAACCAATGTAAGTAATCCTCGCGGGAAAACGATTTCGCAAAACGATGATGTTTGTAGAACAAGCCAACCATCCATCAATATGCTCACCCCCTTTATGTTTCAATCAATAGACTACTTACTGCTAAAGGTATACGATACCCGCGAAATTCAATAGAATCAATAGCTGCCACCAATACTTGCTATCTCCAATACCAGCTATAAACGTCTCAATGGTGCACTTACGTACCTTATTTTGTCCAGACCGCTAACAAAATATATTTAACTTTCCACCAGGCCTCTTCTGGCCCTCCCTGCACCAGAAAAACACTACAGTGTCTCGGATTTACAAGGGCTGTTTGATTTGATTATGAACTACACTTCAAAGCCACCAGGCGAAAGAGGCTACGTATACCATCCATAACAAATTTGGAGGATAAATCGTCTACTACCCACAGTTTCTCTACCCTGGCCGCGAATAAATTAACCTCACATGTGACCGAAACAATAACCAGTTCAATCGACAGGTGTGTCAATCGCAAAAACTCACCAGTCATTCATCCTAGACGCGTGCTGCGATAGAGGTAGCACTTTTTGGCATTTTTGTTTCTCAATGACGGAGCTCCTTAACCCAAAACCATCAAGGGGTCGTTCTTGTTTTGCAATATGCTTAGTTTGTATTCCTAGGTCATGGTTTTTCCAATCGGGTTGCACTTTTGTTTAACTCAAAACCTGTATGCGGGTGAAGTACAGAGCTCCTGAAGTAAGGAGTCTCAGAGGAAAACTGGCGCACTTCAATCGTAGCACGCCTCACTACGAAATCCCAACATGATGACCAGACCTGCCCCCGGCGCCCCGCGATGTTGTCGGAGCATGCATTGAGCTCCTGCTGACGAAGCACCCAACTTTGCCCTATCTATGACTCCGCTGCTGCTGTTGCTCTTGCTTATCATGGAGTGCGTGTGTACTTGCCGCTCAACTCATTGCAGGACGAGACTCCATCGTTTGTGTGTACTGCTGCAGACAGCTCAGGATTACCCCACGTCCGTTTCCTGCCACCGCTAATCTTTACGGCAGCAGAATGCGGAAGACTATTATTCCACGCGACTTCGCTCCACCTAACAACCCCCCCGGTAGGGTGCATATGAATGGCGGCCGTGTGACCTCTGGCGCAACTCGTATACAAAATGTATCTGATCATCCACAAGCCACCCCGTTTCATTGCAAAACGACTTGCTTGTGAATAAATGAAGTCTACAAAATATATGTTCTTTGGAATGCCAAACAAGATGGTAAACACCCATTAAGTTCGGAAAAAAGTAACATTGGCAACCTATAATGACTTTGCATGCAACCTCTCATTTTGAGACCAGTATGTCCTGCCCAGTCACAAGGATTTCCCTTCCCATCCTGTCAATACACGTAAGCATCCACAAACAAGAGATCCCAGCAAACCCATAAACCAGTGCAAGCAATCATCACGGGAAAACGTTTTCGCAAAATAATGATGTTTGTAGAACAAACTAACCAACCATCCATATGCTCACCCCCTTTTATGTTTCAATCAGTAGACTACTGCGAAAGGTATACGATACCCGCGAAATTCAATACAATCAATAGCTACCACCAGTACTAGCTATCTCCAATACCAGCGATACACGTCTCAATGGTGCACTTACGTACCTCAATTTCTCCAAACCGCTAACAAAATATATTCAATTTTCCACCACGCCCCTTCTGGTCCTGCCTGCACCAGAAAAACACTACAGTGTCTCGGATTTACAAGGGCTGTTTGATTTGACTATGAACTACACTTCAAAGCCACCAGACGAAAGGGGCTACGTATACCATCCATAACGAATGTAGATGATAAATCGTCTGCTACCCACGGTTTTTCCACCCTGGCCGCGAATAAATTAACCTCACATTTGACCGAAACAATAACCAGTTCAATCGACAGGTGTGTCTACCTCAAAAACACATCAATCATTCATTGCTACGAAATCCCAACATGATGACCAGACCTGCCCCCGACGCCCCGCGATTTTGCCGGAGCATGGGTTAAGCTCCTGCTGACGAAGCACCCAACTTTGCCCTATCTACGACTCCGCTGCTGCTGTCGCTCTTGCTTATCATGGAGTGCGTGCGGCCTTGCCGCTCAACTCGTTGCCCGGACGAAACCCCATCGTCATTGTGTACTGCTGCAGACAGCTCAGGATTACCCCACGTCCGTTTCCTGCCACCGCTATTCTCTACGGCAGCAGAATGCACGAGGCTATTTTTCCACGCGACTTCGCTCGACCTAACAACCCCCCCGGTAGGGTGCACATGGATGGCGGCCGTGTGACTTACGCCACATTTGCTGTCTCCACAACAACTATTTAGAGTGGAGTGCATACCGCAGATAAATGTCATAAGAGTTGAAGCCCCTCGCTGGAAACAAACGGCGGGGGTTCCTACGGTTGTACTTCCACCATAGCGCTTTTGGATGCTGTTTTAAACCCCCTGGCCACTGTATACGGCGGGGGTGTCCTAGGTTATGCTTCTACCATGGATATAAATAAGCTGCTGTTACTCCTGCCAACGGTTATGCTACACCGCAGGGCTTTAGCTACTACTGCTTTACAGCAATAGCTACTCCTGGAAAAGGACGTCGCCACCACAACACCTTCTCTGGGATTCTCCACCACCGTATACACGGCTCCCTGTCCACCACCGGGGACTCTCCTAGCCACGTTCATACATACGTGTATGGGTTCACTATCAATCTTAACAAACCGTGCATGATGCCTCCATCGTGAAAGCTCGAAATGACAAACTGAAGTCTCTCGACCCGACGTGTTGGTGTTTACTGTATTGCTCTTCTCACTAGCGGATGGAGTCACGTGCATGTATGTAGAACAAGTCTGACCGTCCCAAAGATACAGACCCCCACAGACCACCAGCCATACAAGTCCGACGACAACTCGCCTATGAAACTGCCCTCCCTGCTCCCTCTTCCACCATCGGTAATTCCGACGATGGCGGTACAGCATCTCTCTTTGCCGTACCAACGGTGGCTGTCTCCTTCTCCCCACCGGACTCCTCCTTGTTCTTTGCTGCTCGCCTAGGCTGATCACCAAAAAGGCTAACTCCAAACGTACGGTGCTTCTCACCAAGCTCCCTGTGATATTTACACTGCTGCTTCCGATCACGTGCGCTTTCGTTGGCCAACCTCTTTCAGGGCATTGCCTTGTTCCAATACTGCTGACCCGTAGATCCCTCATGAAGCTAGACCGAATCGGCTCTCTAGAGTGTTCGTTAACTCCAAGCGGGAGATGTTTCAAGTCGTTGTATTAGTCTCCCAACATGGTACAGGCAAGTCGTGGAGTGAGCTCGTACGTAAGAGCTCGCAGTCTATCATCAAGAATGCCAGCCAAATACTAGTGTAGGTATCCCATACTATCACGGGGGACCATTGTGAATATGACCAAATATTGTTAGCTAAAGTGGGGAAATATATAGGTTTGGGTGTCTGCAGCAGGTTCTATTGTGCCTACAAGTAGGTCCTACCTGGTATTAACTATGGACCACATATATATTGTGAGCAAAAATTAGGAAACATATAGGTTTTGGTGTCTACAGTAGGTCCTATTGTATCTACAGTAGGTCCTATTAACTATGGTCCCTCGTAATAGGCGAATAGCTCGAACCGGCACGAAACTGATACCAGGTACGTAACTCTGTCAAATTCAAAATCCCAAATCAACATGCCCCTGACACATCGTACAGTAGCAACACTGTGGGACTAGACTACTCGTCGTATATATAGATATGTATACAGGGTACGCCGGCAGCGGTATGATATACAACGGAAACAACAAGCACTGCTTGATAGTTTGTCGGCATCACGGCAACAGCAGAACAGGCGCAGGAGTTACCTTATATGAACATTTATAAATAACACCTATGGTACACTAACACCATGTGACCATTATGAGAACTTTCACGGTAGATCTACATAAATATGCAGGGAGACTACTGTATCACAAACATATGTATCACTCGAACGTAGAAAACCAGCAAATAGCTACTACTGATAAGTGCTCAGTGTCATTCAGACAGACATGACAACCCGTTGATCTGCAGCAGCAGCACAACAGCACACACATCAATAATTCGACCTTTATCGGACCCAAGGGGGTTGTACGGCGGCGGCACTATAATACACAACAGCAGCAGCAAGGACTACTCGATAGCTTATTGTAATCACGACATCAACAGCAGTACAGGAACTGCAGCTACATGCTACGTGCATGGACACTTTTGGGGCCCCTAAATATCGACGTAACCAAAAACTAACGTTGGTGTTAACAACCATCTACGAGCAGCGTGAGCGCGCAGCAGCACAGGGAGGATCATGGGGCGGCCGGGACGTACGACTCTTCAAATTTTATTTCGGACACCTTTCTGTATCATCCCCCAATCGCACGGTGAGCGTTGCAGTAAACATCATTTTAGTGCCGATTTTTCCCTTCTGAAGTTCCAGGTCACCATGGACATATCGTGGGAACCTCCTGCGTGGATCGACCCAAAGATATATTAGGGGGGGCCATAGTTAATAGGACCTACTGTAGACACAATAGGACCTGCTGTAGACACCAAAACCTACCAGGTAATGACCCATGCTACGATAGAGGTGCACCATTTTTTTTCTGAGACTGTTCACTTTAGGAGCTCCATATCACACCCGAAAACTGTTTTCGAGAAAAACTGGAAGGGCAGCCCAATGAGCACCCCCATGAACTAGGCATTTGAAAAAATCCTATTGCTACGTAACCAA
>JAYJME010000971.1:0-18539 GCA_036873775.1 Costaria costata | reverse complement strand
CTCGCGATAAACTTCATTGGCGGCCTCAGCGATGTCTTCCGCTATCGCGCCAGGACGAATCGCAGCAATCGCGGCTTGCTGTGCAGCAATGGCTGCTTGTTGCACGCGAGCAGCTTCATCTTCCACATCTAGGATATGAAACATCCGATCAAAACCTAACTTGTATTGTTGGATATTCAACCATGTTGCAAAAACAAAAGTAAACTGGATCCCTGCGTTGGTATTTTTTGACGCTCGCGCGCCTGTGCACCATTGAGCTGTCCGTGCCGCTTTGCAATATCTGTAAGTTGTGTATGAGAGGGGAGACAAAACGTTGCCAACCTTTGTCGGTGAGAAACCCCGCCGCTTTTTCAGTACCGGCACGCATCACTTGCAGGGCTGATTCGTATTCAGGCATACCTTCTTCCAAGGATTCATGTGCGGCTTTCATCATTGCGCCCCCCACTTGGCCTGCTTGCCTCATTACATCAATTTCGAAGGACGACTTGATAACTCTCATCTCCCCCAATAAGGGAGAGATATTTTGTAATGTCAGGTCGCCGTGTCGTTCGTCGAGACAATTACGAAGTATCGCTGGGACATGGTGTTTCTCAATCCATAGCGCAGAGGCTTGTGCCGGTATGGCTTCAGAGAGCGCGGCAGCCCAGCTGCGGGGGCCGACGTCTTCCCAAGTTCGTACATCCTCTACCCACGTCATGGCGCCAACCATTTCCGATTCCATTTTTGGTGTAATCACCACAGGATCTTTATCAGGGTAAACAATTAGCATCGTTGGACGGCCAAACTCGATACCGAGATAACCCCAAAATCCGGCTAGATAGGCAATTGAGCTCTGCTCGCTAAATACAGCAACGGTTACATTGTTGTCAGCCATCTTCGATTGCAGTTCATGGTAGCGCGCGCGTGCGTGTTCGAGCATGGTCAGTGTCCTGTATTACATTTATGTAGCGTTCTCACGAGGGTATTCGGCGGGTCCGCGAAGAACAAGTACAATGTTAGGTCGTTGCCGCTTCGCGGTTTACTTTTGTCGTTAGATGATCAGGTACATAAGCGTTGACTCCAGCTTTGGCTTTATAAAGGGTCTTGTCTATTGGCTGTGCTTCTGATTTTTGATGCGCTACATCCACGCTTATCAGAGCCCAAAGCTTATCTTGGGGATTTCGCCTTGCGAGCGCGTCACTTGAAAAAAGTGGTGATCGCCCACAAGGTGGTAGCTATCATTGGAAGTAATTCATTTAGAGAGGGGAGTTCCGTGCTCAGACTTATGATGTTTCTCGGTACAAATGCCGCGATCATGTTGGTTTTCAGTATCACGTCGAAGTTACTTGGCATTGATCGATACATGGGGGCGGGCAATTATCAGTCGCTGTTATTGTTTTCGGCGTGTGCTGGCTTCATTGGCTCGTTCATCTCTTTGGCCATGTCAAAATCTATGGCCAAACGAGGTATGGGCGTGCAGGTAATAGAGCAACCGAGCAACGAAACCGAGGCATGGGTTCAGCAAACTGTGTTCCGACAAGCTGATAAAGCGGGCATTGGCCGCCCGGAAGTAGGTATTTTTAACTCTTCTTCACCCAATGCTTTTGCCACGGGTATGAACAAAAACAACGCATTAGTAGCTGTTAGCACTGGTTTGTTAGCTGCTATGAGCAAAGAAGAAGCTGAGGCCGTTCTCGGACATGAGGTCGGGCACGTGGCCAGCGGTGATATGGTTACAATGGGTTTGATCCAGGGTGTACTTAACACTTTTGTCGCCTTTTTTGCGCGTATTATCGGCCAAATTGCCGGTGGTGGCCGCGATGGGCAGCGTGGCAATACGATGATTTATTATGCGGTGAGCATGGCTGCTGAAATGGTTTTGGGAATATTAGCCAGTTTCATTGCTGCTTGGTTCTCACGCAGGAGAGAGTTTGTTGCGGATCGTGCAGGTGCAGAACTGGGTTCTCGCCAAGGTATGATCGGCGCACTAAAGGCGCTACAGCGTGTGCACGATCCTGTCGGGTTGCCAGATGAAATGGCAGCTTTTGGCATTTTAGGTAGCAAGGGCGGTTTGATGCAGAAACTAGCGTCGACGCATCCACCATTGGAAGATCGCATCGCTGCGCTAGAAGCAGGCCGTTAGATGCATCGTTATTAATTGTGCGTGTCAGCCACTTAGGTGTTGTGATGCAAAATGCACAAGATCCATAAAAAGCCAAATTGCCCGAACCTAAACTCCTTAGTTGGAGCTAAAATTGAGTTTTAATCTGCTGCTCTATTGAAGGTAACAATGAATCAAACTATCGCCTTGCTCAAGTCACATCGTTCAATAAGAAAGTTTACTGAGCAAACAGTAAGCGACGACCTAGTCGCAGAAATTGTTGCCTGTGGTCAGGCAGCAGCTACCTCGAGTAATGTGCAGGCAACAACTGTAATTCGTGTCCGCAACCCAGAAACCCGTGCCAGTTTAGCTGCGTGTGCTGGAGGGCAGCATTACGTGGCGGACGCTCCCGTGCTGCTTATGTTTTGCGCAGACCTATCCCGGTCTGCAGAGGCATGCGACGTTGCGGGTGGGGAGTTTCATCCAGGTATGACAGAACACTTTATGATCGCAACCATTGATGTTGCACTTGCAGCTCAAAATGCAGTGGTTGCGGCAGAGTCTTTAGGGCTTGGAATTTGTTATATCGGTGGAATTCGTAACAAGCCTCAAGAGGCTGCTGACTTGCTGCAACTGCCCGATCAGGTATATCCCGTCTTCGGCCTTTGCTTGGGATATCCCGATCAAAATCCTGAAGTAAAACCGCGGTTGCCGTTGTCGGCCGTTCTACACGAAGAAAGTTATAGAGCTGATCAAATCGAGAATGGAATAGCAGCTTATGACCCAGTGGTGCGTGAATACTATAAAACTCGTACAGGTGGGACTAAGGACAGCAGTTGGAGTCAAGAGATGTCGAGTTTAGTAGGAAAAGAATCTCGACCGCATATGAAGGAGTTTTTAGCTAAGCGTGGCTTTAAAATGAAATAAAGCACCACTTAACGATGGTGTTTTATTTGATATTCGGTGGGCCAAAAATGGCCTACCTAGTATATAGCTATAGCGCAGACTCGTTTGGCATCGTGTGGTCTGCCATACGGTTATGGAGCTGCGTACTTAGGTTTTTGATGCCTAGCAATTCCTCTTCTGCTGCAGCTTCTAACTGTCTAGCTGTCAACTGCTTTCCTAGCAGTGCAAAACCGACTTGCCCTTTGTAACGCTTTTGTAGTGTTAAAAATGTAGTGCCGTCAAACTCCGCTGTAAGACTATATTTATTCTGAATCTGATGCTTTGGCCATTGTTGGATAACGACGATCGAATCTTGCAATCGGCTGCGTATAACGCGCTCTTTCACTTCAACGGTTGATCTGCCGTCATTAATCTCAAGCATCAGTGTGCTGCCTTTACCACCGCCGTACCCAGATTCAATTGTGGCACCGAGCACATTAGGTTGCCATAAGTGTCGGGCGGAAGGATCTGTAATCAGTTCCCACAGCAAATGGCGTGGCAAACCGATTGATAAATTCGAGATGCAAAACATTGTCATAACAACCTGGCTCCAAAGATAGAATAATGATCAGCCCCATAGCTCGGGGCAAGAGTACAAGTGAATATTAACGAATGCAGTGCCGTATAAACTGTGAGCAATGTCACCTTTTTGAGCGTAATTGCAAACAGAGTGAAAACAAATAGAAGCATCTGCTTCGATGGCCATCATCGACAGATGTGTTTACTTATATTAGGTTTGGCCCTGTTTTCCTAATTACTGATGGGAAAAAAAACCGTGAAAGAGTTCACGGTTTTTTCAGGCTTAGGTCCCTGTGCAAACAGCGTGGGATCTAGACCTATAGGTTGTTAAATGCTAACTAAGATAGAGCGTCTTTTAATTGAGGTAGTGCCTCAAAGAGATCCATCACTAATCCGTAGTCTGCCACCTGAAAAATAGGTGCTTCTTCGTCGTTATTGATGGCGACGATTACTTTGGAGTCTTTCATACCTGCCAAGTGTTGGATTGCGCCAGATATACCCACTGCAATGTAGAGGTCCGGAGCGACAACCTTGCCTGTTTGTCCAACTTGGTAGTCGTTGGGCACAAAACCGGCGTCAACAGCGGCACGAGAAGCACCAACAGCCGCGTTGAGTATTTCAGCTATACCGTCGAGCATGGCGAAATTTTCACCGTTCTGCATGCCTCGGCCACCAGAAATCACAATCTTGGCTGAAGTTAGCTCAGGTCGATCCGACTGGGTCAAATCTTGGCTGACAAAACTTGCTAAACCGGCGTCGCCTGTTGCCGCGATGGCATCGACAGTAGCGGTACCGCCGTCTTCAGCACAAGCTGCAAACTTAGTTGTGCGAACAGTGATCAGCTTCTTCGCGTCGCTGCTCTTAAGTACGCTCATGATGTTGCCAGCGTAAATTGGTCGCTCAAAAGTATCTGCGTCAATGACATCAGAAATATCGGATATCGCCATGACATCCAATAGAGCTGCAACACGAGGTATGAGGTTTTTACCATCAGTTGTTGCTGGTGCCAATATGTGGCTGTAGTCAACTGCTGCTGCAACTATTAGCGGAGCAAGGTTTTCTGCCAGCTGGTGGCCGTATTCAGCACTGTCAGCCAGTTTTACAGATCTTACACCTGGTAGCTTAGAAGCAGCTTCAGCAGCCGCACCACAATCTGTTCCAGCAACCAAAATATCGATGTCACCACCAATTTTTTGTGCTGCGGTTACGGTATTGAGGGTGGCACCTTTCAAGCTGCCGTTATCGTGTTCTGCGATTATCAGAATGCTCATTGCCGTCTCCTTAAATAACTTGTGCGTCGTTTTTAAGCTTAGATACAAGCTCAGCGACATCAGCGACCTTGATACCAGCAGCACGTGCGGCAGGTTCGCTTACTTTAATGGTTTCTTGGCGAGGGGCCGTATCAACGCCCAACTCTTCCAAGGGCTTTTTGTCCATGGGCTTTTTCTTGGCCTTCATGATGTTAGGCAGCGATGCATAACGTGGCTCGTTTAAACGAAGGTCCGCGGTCAAAACAGCAGGAGTTTTTAGCTTGAGAGTTTCTAACCCACCATCAATCTCACGAGTGATTGTGGCCTCACCGTCGCCCATCTCTACCTTTGAGACGTTGGTACCCTGTGGCCAGCCCATAAGAGCTGCCAGCATTTGGCCAACCTGGTTGCTGTCGCCATCGATTGCCTGCTTACCCATGATGACTAAGCCAGGTGACTCTTCTTCAATAAGTTTCTTCAGTACCTTAGCTAGACCCAGTGGTTCAACGTCTTCGTCTGTCACAACGTGGATAGCGCGATCTGCCCCCATAGCGAGTGAGGTTCGAAGTGTTTCTTCACTTTTGGCTCCGCCAATGGACACCGACACTACTTCAGTAGCTGTGCCTGCTTCTTTCAAGCGAATCGCTTCTTCTACGGCGATCTCATCAAAAGGGTTCATAGCCATTTTGACGTTATCGAGGTTGACGCCGGAGCCATCAGGTTTGACACGAGCTTTGATATAGGGATCTAGCACGCGTTTACAGGTGACAAGTATTTTCATGGAGTGTGTCCGCTATTTTGATGTGATCTTTTGACGGATCAGTTTATACATTCTTTAAAATAATTTTGACTAAGCCAGCCCAACTTTGTCTCAAGGCCTGCACCGCACTTAGTTATCCAGTGATTGTAATCGCTTTTCAAAGCGCGAAACACCCTCATGCGTCTTCAATTGTAGGGCGTGCGTCCTAGCGGCTCTATATACACCGGTTTCCATGACACTTTGGTAGAATCTATAGCCAAGTCACTGATACTAATGTATTTTGCATGGGGTAACTGAAGCGTTCTAAAAAATGGCTTCATTTGAACAATCTATGTCAATTCAGGTCGATCTGAACTAGTCGCTGTCGATTGCGTCTGATCCGGTTTGTCCTTACGAGCAAAATTCTTTTTTAAACCAAGGATTTGCTCAACAATCTCAAAAGGGAGCCCATTGTGGCTGTTAAAACAAAGGTGAAGCTGCGCGCCGCATCGTCAGGCGATTTGCTTTTCATCAATGGAATTATAGAAGCAGCTGTGATGAGCTGGAAACTACCTGAGAGGGTTAAGCGTTTGTCTATGCCTGGCTATCGTTATGATGCTGCTGCGTTTGAGGCGGTTGACATGCAAGTCGCCAGTGATGCGGGCGGTGATATTGTTGGAGTAATAGCAAGCTGCAAACCCAATGAAGAAATGGCGCTAACTGATCGCCAAGCCTTACTGCTGCACGGCGTCTTCGTCGATACGACGAATCACCGGCAGGGCGTAGGCCGCACTCTAGTTAAAGCGGTAGTTGATCAGGCGCGTGAACAATCATTGGATGGTGTGCTGGTCAATGCTCAGCCAGATGCGCTAGCGTTTTTTCAGGCTCTTGAGTTTCAGCAGTTGCCCGTTGTAGATGAAGAACTCGACTACAAACACCGTTACTGGTTGGGTTGCTAAAAAACCCGGTGATCACTGAGTAAAACATTTTTTTTATGGCGGAGAGCGACTTCGTCTGCGCTGCAGTGCGAATTAGCCTGCAGTTCTTCGAAATCATCTGTCGATCTCTCAACAAGCAACTATGCTTTCAGGTTCTCTATTTTCTCGGGAGCCTGTTCTCTTGTCTCGAATCTGCCTGCTTTTTTTGAGTTTTATGCTTGCTGGATGTGCTACTCGGCCGCCAAGTCAAAGCGATGATATCTGCTCCATCTTCATGGAAAAACCTCGTTGGCATAAGGCTGCTCTGCGCACTCAGAGTGATTGGGGCGTGCCCATAGGTCAATCGATGGCGATAATCTTTCAAGAAAGCAGCTATCGCCACGACGCTAAAGCACCTCGTAAGCACATTTTTTTTGGTCTGGTTCCCTGGGGCCGCACAAGCACTGCCTATGGTTATTCACAGGCTTTAAACCAAACTTGGCGAGAGTACGTTGATGCCACCGGTCGATGGGGCGCTGATCGTGATGATTTTGATGATGCAATGGATTTTGTTGGTTGGTATGCCTACCAGACCAAGGCGAACAATGGAGTCCCACTCAATGACGCCTACAGGCAATATCTCAACTACCACGAAGGTTGGGGTGGATATTCTCGCAAGACCTATAACAGTAAAGACTGGCTCCTTAAAGTTGCTCGGCGGGTGGAAAACCGTGCCCAGATTTACGACAGCCAATACGCTGGTTGTCGAGAACACCTGAGGCAAGGGTTTTGGGGGCGTCTTTTTTCCTAAGCGGTTAAACTGCTAATATCGCTTTCCAATGGTATTTTTAGTATCGACGTTGAGAGTGGCTGGAAAATGAATTTATCCCTATGGGGCTTTGATGGCTTGGTTTAGATCTGAAAAACCTTCGCTTGAAGCACCGGTAGCGGTTGCAGGTGCACCTGCGATTGACATGCAAGGGATAGTTTTCAAACGAGATGAGAAAGTCATTTTCGATGGTTTGAATCTGCAGTTAGATGAGCAGCGCATCGGCATCATCGGTGACAATGGTTCAGGTAAAAGTACGTTTGCTCGACTATTAAATGGGCTGCTCAGTCCCGATGCTGGAACTTTAAAAATTTATGGTATTGACGCCTTGCAGCACGCCGCTAGTTTGCCGGGGTTTGTTGGGTTTTTGTTTCAAAACCCCGATCACCAAATTTTATTTCCTACCGTTCTTGAAGAGCTGGCCTTTGGCTTGACCCAACTCGGCCAAAAGCAAAGTGATGCGGAGGATCAAGCTCGAGAGTACCTTCAATCACAAAGACGAATTGAGTGGGCTGATCGGCCCTCTCAGTCGTTGTCAGAAGGGGAAAAGCAGCGGCTGTGTCTTTGGTCGGTTCTGTTGATGAAACCCAAGCTGTTAGTGCTCGATGAGAGTTTTGCCAGCCTCGATTTACGCGCTCGACACAACCTGATGACTGAACTTAATCAGCAACAACAGCAACTTCTGATGATTACACATGAGCTTGAATTGCTCGAGAATTTTGATCGAGTTATCTGGCTGCATAAAGGTGTTGTGAAAGCCGATGGCACCGCAGAGTCAATTATCTCTGCTTACAGGCATTACGCTAGGTCTAATCAGTGATATCCCTCTATCGTGCAACGCGTTCGTGGCTTCATGACCACAGCGCTGGTCACAAACTGTCAGCACTCTGCCTTGCAAGCTTCCTGATTTTCCCGCTCACCTCATTGGCCTTTTTATTGTGTCTTTTGATGCTCTGCGCACTGGTTTATCGCAGTCTGGGAAAGGGCGGGTTGTCAGAAATGCGCGTCGTGTTGCCACTCTGGCCATGGTTGTTGATGATGGGCGGTTTTCATTGGTTTAACGGTGATCCGCTGACTGGTGGTGTGGCAGTTGTAAAAATGGTGTTGATGATTCTGTTGGCTAATTTGTTAACACTTTCTACTCGTCAAAGTGATTTACTTGTCGCCTTGCAAACAGGGTTGACTCCCATCAAATGGTTGGGTTTCTCAACGCGACCGCTGGCTTTATCCGTGTCCTTGATGATTCGCTATATCCCCGTTTTAGTCGTGTTATTGCGACAGCATCAACAGGCCTGGCAGGCGCGCGGAGGGGGTAAGCGGGGGCGGTGGATTCTTGTGGTCCCAGCGCTTATTGGCGCCTTGCGACTAGCCGATCATGTTGGAGAGTCCTTAACCGCTCGAGGCGGCGTTCGAGGATTGCATTAGCTTAAATTGTGTTGCTTTGTTAGAGTGCGGCGTTCAAATCACTAATGACTGAGACATACATGTCCAACCCTTCAACTGAGCGCACTATCGCTCAGATTGCCTTGTACGCTGCGTTGATCGCGGCGCTTGGTCTTATGCCTAAAATTTCTATCCCGATCGCTGGTGGTATTCCCATAACCGCACAATCTTTAGGCGTGATGCTTGCCGGCGTTATGTTGGGCCCGGTGCGCGGTGCACTTTCACTGCTGCTCTTTTTGCTCGTTGTAGCTCTTGGACTTCCCTTACTCGCTGGCGGGCGAGGGGGTTTGGGTGTTTTTATGGGGCCCTCTGTTGGGTTTTTAATTGGTTTTCCGTTTGCTGCATTTGCCTGTGGAATGACTATGCATTTCCTTAAGAAGCAGGCTGTATTGCCTTCGGCTTGGTTTGCCGCAGCGTTAGGCGGCATTGTGGTGCTTTACGCCTGTGGTATTCCTGGATTGGCGTGGAAGACCGACATGAACCTGATGCAGGCCGCCAGTGTCATGGTCGTCTATTTGCCAGGTGACATGTTGAAGGTATTGTTGACTGGCCTTATTGCGCACACTGTTTGGCGTGGCATGCCGCAAGCGTTGTTGTCCCGCGTATAAATAATGGCCACAAAAAAACCGGAGACCGACAAATCGGCTCCGGTTTTTTTGTTTCAACTTAGGCTTATTTTAAACGATATTTAAGTGTTGTTTCGAACAATGCCGCTGCGCTGTCGTCATCGTTGTCACGGTCGGTAATACTCAGACCTGTATTTAAGGTCAACAGGTTGTTGATCTCGTAGGCGAAGCCGCTGCTCACGCGATTAGTCATGATGTCATCGCCTTGGTCCGGCTGCTGAAGATCTAAATCCCACTTACTTTCCCAGTCGATGGTGTTGGAAATTTCATAGGTGTAGCTCAACTCATTGCTGAAAGAGCTGTTATCACCGATGCGGTAAGTCGCTTGATTGATCAGCTGACCGCGGTATCCGTAAGGTTTTGCATATTCAAAACCAATGCTGAATGCTGGGTCACCATTGTTCCCCTCGTGGTCTTGAATAACAGCGGTAGCACCGGCTCTAGCAACCCAACCGTGCTTACGTGTGCTGACGCTTTCTTCGGTCAATACTTGGTCGATTTTGATAACACCTAAAGCACCAAGGCCTTCGTCAGCAAGAATACCAGCATTGTTAAATTCAGCTTCTATGTCTTGATACCACTCGGTACGGTACCCGTCCGAACCTAGGCGTGACTCGTACTCGCGTTCTTTGTTGATTATTTGCGCTATGCGCAGCATCACATCATCTGCTGGGTATGCGCTGACAAGCCCATATTTTTGAAACTCTTCTACC
Organism: Costaria costata; assembly: GCA_036873775.1. NCBI lineage: Eukaryota > Phaeophyceae > Laminariales > Agaraceae > Costaria > Costaria costata. The sequence goes on along the minus strand of JAYJME010000971.1, from coordinate 8,478 downwards.
AAGCGCAGTGCTTTAGCTAGTGGTGTGGCGTTAACGACTCGGCCGTAACCCAAACCAAGTGTGATATCTGCAGCCAATTCTTCAGCGCTGTTAGGATCGTAGTCGAGCAGGGCGCCGCCAAACCAAAATGTATTGGGGTTTTGACCAAAATATTTATCGTAGGTCAAACTCGCGTTTGCCCCGATCTCATCACGGGTTCCAGCATCATCATTGCTAAGGCTGCCACCGATGTTTCCAGAGACGGTTCTTACACGCTCTCTGGTTGAATTAACTCGATCGTAGTCAACAGTGAGATTGAGGTCGTAGCTGTTTCCTCTTGCTGGTGCAGCTGCTCCACCATTTGCATCAGCAGTATTATTTGCAGACTCATTGGCAGCACGAAAAGAGCCGTTGATATAAGCATCTTCATATCGGCTATTAGGATCGACGTAGTCTTCCAGTGTGATGGCTTGAGCGCTGGTGGCGCCGAGCGCCAGTATGGCAACAGACAAGGCAGACAGTGGGTAATTGCGTTTCATTGGGTACTCCGTAAGACAAAAAAATTGCAGAGAAGATCTGGCAAGAGAGGGCTTCTGCACCGGTCCTAAATGTAGCAGCATTTGGTTGCGTGCCATTGTTTCAAAGTGTTTAGATTCCCGCCAGCCAAAGTATCAGAGAGGATTTTATAAGTAATTGATATATATAAATTATTTAGGCTGAATAGGCCTTAATAGGTTGTTATTAACTTTAGCTCTAAAAAATGACAGATTGGATGGTAACTGCAGCAGGCGCTTTCGTAGCACACTTATGTTGGTTTGAACGAAGAGCAATTTTGTCCTAGTGTTTTGCCATAAAAGTATCGCCGAAAAAGCTGTTTTTCAAATATTGGCAAGCATCTTCAATATTACGTTTGTCCTTTAACGATGCCGAACTGTTAGATGCGATATAAAGTAATAGATAAAGCGGTACTGGATTCCTTGAAACGCAAGTGAAGTATGTAGAAACGGCTTGTATCTGCTGGTTTAGATAAACAGGTGGCACGTCTATTGATGTAGGTAGTGAATACTGAGGCAAGCGTTCCGCAGAAGACAAAGCGTTGCAGTTGCTCTATTTCAAGTAGTTTTGGTCTTGTGCGGTAATACCATAAGACTGCATTTTGTTTAGATCGGCAATAAGTCTGCATTATCTGCTTTGCTTGCATCACAAATGAGGGATAATTGCGTGAGTGTAAGGTCAAATAGGCAAGGGCTCGATCTTGTTTATTCACGTGGTCGAAACAAGAGCAAGCATGCTTCAAAATCTAGCGTGTTATTCGCTTATTGAAGCGCTTTACAAAATTTTAAAAGATGCAGCAATTAAGTCCCTAAAGTACAAAAGCCATTACAAGCAGCGAGTGTATTAAAACGCCATATGGGCTATCCGGAATCACAAAACCAACAGGGTATTGACGAGCTTCGCGCAATTCTGTTGGGCGATGATAGGCAGGCCATGGATGGGTTGCGCGCACAGCTTGATGATCAACTGCGCCAGTTGGAAGAGAATTCATCAAAATTGCAGCGCAGTGAAGAATTGATAGCGCTTCTGCACGACCGTGTGGGAGATGATGAGAAATTACGTGAAGCCATAGCGCCAGTACTGTCTCTTGTTGTCTCTGATGTTGAACAGAGCAACCCGAGACCACTAGCGAGAGCAATGTCACCATTTATTGTTTCTAGTATTCGTAGTGAAATAGCTAACTCAAAAGAGGCGATGGTCGAAGCTCTTTACCCAATCACTGGCCGCTTGGTGAGCGCAGCGGTTAAGAGTTCGGTCGCTTCTATGATGGAAACGGTCAACCAGCGAGTAGACGAGGCGACTTCTGCGCGTGTCTTGAGTGCACGGTTTCAGTCTTGGCGAACGGGTGAACCCGTATCGGCGTATCTCATTCCTGGGCCAGGTGAAGTGACTTTTCACAGCGCGATGCTGATGGAGAGAGACACCGGTGCACCTATTTGTCACGTAGATCCAAGTGGCGACGAACCGCAGCAAGACGGCCAATCTAATTTAGTCAGCGGACTGTTGGCAGCTCTGTCAAATTTAACCGAAGAAGTGTTCACCGGTGAGGACGACGAATTACGTACACTCGACCTCAATGGTCGAAAAATAACTTTGCGACGCTCACTATGCCATATGCTGGTCCTAGAATTTGCTGGCACGATGAGCGCAGACCAACATCGCACTGTTGACGAAAAATTTGGTGAAATTGTTTCGCTGTCAGAAAGCAATGATCATGTAGGTTTGACAGCTGAGCTGACAAGCCTAATGCATGAGACCACTGACTCTGACCTTGATGATGCTGATGAGTCAAAAAAGAACGCTGTTTGGACCGTGCTTGGTATTTTAGCCGTTGCTGTTTTAGCTTGGTATTTATGGGGTGCGTGGCAACAGCATCAGCTTGAAAATGCAGCAAAAGAGTTGCGGGCCAATATTGCTGAAAGTTCTTCACTTAGTGCCTACCCCATTGATGTAGTGGCATTACAGGAGTCGCAGAGCTTGCAAGTAGTGGGGCTGATCCCCGAGAGCCATGATCCAGTAGCCTTGCGTGTGCAATGGCAAGAGTTGGCCGAGGACTATCCTGTCGAAATCTCTCTGGCAGCAGTTGCAGATGCAGCACGCAGTAAGCAACTTGAGCAAGAACTTGAAGTACTGCGGGCAGAGAATCGAATATTGCGTCTGCAAAGTCAGAGTAATACAGAGCAACTCTCACTCCCTGATCAGTTGCAGCGACTAACTGAAGGCAGGCAATTTCTAATTGCGGCGGACGGTACGCTGGTGGAGGACGGGGTTTCTTTGAGACTATTACGTCGAGTGGCTCGACTGTTGATAGCGGATAACCTGAAAATGCAGATTATTGGTTTAGTCCCTGCACAAGGTGGTGTCAGCACGGCACACCCTCAGCATATTGCAGACATGCTTGTTGATTTTGGTGTATCCGCCGATCAACTAATTGTTTCTACATTAGCCAGTGAAGAACAACTGACTGATGAAAAAATAGTCCTATTAGAACTAGCAGATAAATTGTAATGAGAGTTAAAAAAATCTTGCTGGCAGGGTCTGCAGCTGTAGGTAAAACGTCATTGTCTAGGCGCTTGAAGTTCGGTAGTTTTGAAACAGACTATAAATCAACTATCGGAGTCCAGCTACATGAATTACGCATCGAAATGGACGACGGCATATTTCCTATGGTCCTATGGGACACCGACGGGAACTTCGGAGAGGCTATCTTTGATGCTGTTTACGCTAAGGGATCTGCAGCCGCGATTCTTGTGTGCGATGTCACCCGACCTGACACCGTGCTCAATATGCTCAACATTGCCCGAAAGTTCTCAGAGGTCTTTCCAGGTCGCCCGAGCATATGCTTAATCAATAAAATTGATTTGTTGGAGCCCTCTGCCAACATGCTTGAAGAGATATCTCAGCATACAGATCATCTAGCGCTTTGTAGTGCCAAAGAAGGCACTGGCGTACAAGAGGCAATTCAAGCGCTCGCGAAGCAAATAGCACACCGAGAGACAATGTAAGTGAATTATCTCGATGAGAAGTCCCTGGTTGATCTGGGGCTGTTAGGCGTTGCTACCTTGAATGATAAATTTCAAGTGACCCATGCAAATGGCGACTTGGCTAAATGGTTGGTGGAAGGAGAAATCGCTACCGAGAGCTCTCTTGCCCTAGTGGGCATGGAAGAAGAGCTTGAATCATTACGCCAGGAGCCTGGCAAAAGATTGAATTTGCCCGACCTGACATTCGGCGAAGATCAGCAGCAGCACTTTCATACGGTCAATGCCTTATGGGACGATAAAGCTCACCGCTATGTGGTGCTAACTACCATGGTTAGCGCGCGTGAAAACTATCTAGTTAGTGCTACACAGCTCGCTCGAGCAAAACATTTTTTTGATGAGCAGTTACTCATCGAGCGGCGACACTTCAAACGCATCTATGAGAACAGTCCGCAGCTTGCTGTCTGTTTCAGAGAAGACGGAGGTGTAGTTGCGATTTCAGATGACTTACAAGTCGGGTACATGAATTCAAAGCTGCCTGAGTTTGGGAATTCAGATTTAGCAGATGGGCACGTGCTGCGTGTGCTTGCCGAGAGTGATATATGGTCGGCTGTCTGGGCAGGAGAGCGAGTTCAGGGCACTTTATTGTTGGCGCTAGATAGTGAAGGCGAGTGGCGGAGTCTAGAAGTTTCTGGTCTCAAGGCTGAGCGCGCGAGCTTAGGATATTACGAAGTGTACTTTACCCTGATCGACGTCACAGAACGTAATAGTGCATTGACTAGCTTGCAGCATCGCCGTGAAGAGCTCGAGCAGATATCAGGTCAATTAAAAACATCAAACCATCGTTTTGAACAATTCGCGACCGTTGCGGCCCACGACCTTTTATCGCCTCTGCGTCGCATCACGCGCTTGTCTCAGATTATTGGTGAAGAGTTTAAAGATACGGCATCAGATTTATTGCGTTCAACTTTAGAAGAGCTCAACAAATCTGCATACCAAGGTCGAAAACTGGTCAATGATGTGATGGAGTTATCTCGTGTGGCAGCTATGAGCTCACAACACGAGTCTCTGATGCCTGGCGAAATAATGCGCATCGTCGAAGATGAATTTAGATTTGATCTAGAAGAAATTGGTGCGACAGTTTCCTATTCGGGGACAGATTTTTCCGTTGATGCTGACGAAACTTTGCTGTTCCAAATTTACCGAAATCTAGTTTCCAATGCGATTAAATACCGAGAGCCAACTCGCGAGCTGCGGATAAAGCATTCCGTCATTCGTGATGAGAGTGGTCTTCGTATAGAAGTGACGGACAACGGTCGCGGTTTTGATAGCGACAAATATGACGTATTTGAAGCATTCGTGCGGTTAGTAGGCAAACAGGATGTGCAAGGTACTGGAATAGGACTCGCCATTGTCAAAGAGGCGATCACCACACTTGGTTGGACAATTGACGCTGAAGCCGAAGAGGGCGTTGGTGCAACTTTTATAGTTCGCTTCGGTTGAATCCGTTGCACTGACTATCAGGGTAGAGAAACGTCTAAAACGTCAGTAATATTTCTACCCAATTTAAGCGTTGCAAGCTCGGACAGCTTCCCGAGCTTGCATACCACTAGCTAGCTTGGTGAAAGCCCACGCAATCTCTCTGAACGGCGTCGGATCATTTCCAAAGTTGCTAACAGAGCTATCGATATCAATACCAATATAGTGGCAACCGCCAATATCGTGGGTGAGATTTGCTCACGGATTCCCGAGAACATCTGTCGTGGGATAGTCCGTTGTTCAGCAGCTGCTAATTGTATTACCACCACTACTTCATCGAATGAAGTGATAAATGCGAACAGCGCGCCTGAGATGACGCCAGGCAATATCAGCGGCATTTGTACCTTGAAGAATGTTCTGAGCGGGGTAGCACCCATGCTTTGAGCTGCGCGAACCAAGCTTTGGTCAAAACCCACGAGAGTAGCGGTGACAGTAATAATTACGAACGGCGTACCCAGAACTGCGTGAGCGAGGATTATCCCCGTGTAGGTATAAGCTAGGCCCAGCATACTGAATGCCTTGAATGCACCAGCGGCTGTAATAACCAGAGGTACAATCATAGGCGAGATCAACAAGGCCATGAATTGCTTTTTATAAGGCATTTCAGAGCGCGAAAGACCAACTGCTGCCAATGTACCAATAGTGGTCGAAATAATCGTTGCACAAATGCCGATAAAAAAGCTGTTTCGCATGGAGCGCAACCACTGTGCGTTGTTCCATGAATCTGCCCACCAGCCCGTTGTGGCATCTGGGTTGGCCATACCATTGGTAAAGATATCTTTGTACCAACGCAGTGAAAATGCATCAGGATCCAAGCTGAGCATGCCGGAAGTAAACGAGAAGTAGGGCTCCACGTTAAAGCTTAGCGGCATCACGATTACGATAGGCGCAATCAAGAATAGAAAAATAAAAGCGCAAATCACTCTAAAAGTGTAATACCAGAGGCGCTCGCCCCAACCAGCGTAAATAGGCAGTGACATCTCTTACCCCAGTTTCATGTTGTCAATGCCGACAACGCGATCGTAAATCCAATATAACGTCATAACTACAACTAGTAAGACGCCACCAAGTGCAGCAGCCAAGCTCCAATTGAGCGAGGTTTTCATGTGAAAGGCAATGACGTTAGATATCATCTGCCCATCCTGGCCGCCCACTAACGCAGGCGTTATGTAATAGCCGATCGCAACAATGAATACTAGGATGGCTCCCGCGCCAATGCCTGGAATTGTCTGTGGAGCATAAATGCGCATAAATGCCGTCCAGTTTGTAGCACCCATACTTTTGGCCGCGCGAACATAAGAAGGAGGAATGCCTCGCATAACGGAATAGAGCGGCAACACCATAAATGGCAGCATTATATGGGTCATCGCGATCAACGTGCCAAGCTTGTTATAAATCATTGAAAATCTATCGTCGTCATCAGTGATCCCAAACGTAACAAAGAGATCATTCAACACTCCCTGCGACTGCAGCATTGCAATCCACGCGGTAGTACGCACAAGAATAGAAGTCCAAAAAGGAAGTAGTACCAATATCATCAATAAATTAGAAGTGCGGGCAGGTAGGTTGGACATCAAATAAGCTATTGGATAACCGAGTATTAAGCAGTAGACGGTGACTTGCAGAGATATCCAAAGTGTTTTTACCAACAACGGTACATGGATTTGTCGGTTTTCTGGCTGTGCTTCAAAGCTGCTATCAGCGAGCTGTTTGTAATCCAAAGCATTTGCATAATAGCCCAAGGTCCAAGATCTAGAGGCGACCTTCATCGCTTTCCAAATCTCAGGGTCCGCCCACTGTTTTTTTACGTCGATTAGTGCTTCTTTAAAGGGGGCCTCAAGTTTTGCGGCTTTTCTTGCAGAAGAAGTAAATAGAGAGCGGGTGCCTGATAATTCGCGATTGACGCGAGTAGCCGCACGGCCGATTGTTTTATCTTCTCTCGCCACAACCATATCTGCGACAAGCGCCGCATACATATCTTCAGTGGGTTCTGTGGTGCTATCCCAATCTGATAGCACAGCAGAGGTTTTTGGCATGAACTTGGTGAATACAGGGTCATGAATACCAAACGACAAGAAGATGCCGATGGGAATAATAAAGGTAACGAACAAGAACAACAGAAGCGGCAGCACTAACAAAAAGGCGCGCATTCTATTGCGAAAAAGAGCGGCGTCAAGCGCCTGTTTTAGCGGTGTGCCGTCGGCAGCCAATACGGGCGGTTTATCTGCTGTTTGACTCATGCATTTATCCAGAGTTGGATCGAATAGAAGTAAAGGGTGCGAAGCGGCAAAAAACAAAAGCCGGGACACAGGCTTTTGCCCGTGTCCCGGCTAGATCTAGCAGATTAGCTAGCCAACCAAGCGTTGAAACGCTCGTTCAACTCGTCTTGGTTATCTGCCCAGAACTCGAAATCATTGGCGATAGCAGTGCCAAAGTTCTCAGGTGCTGTTGGCATGTGAGGTGCCATTTTAAGCTCAGGTTTGCCATCGTAGTGGCCAACCAGCGGTGAAGAAGACTTACGTGCTGGGCCGTATGAAATCCAGCTAGCTTGTGCCGCCAATTGCTCAGTGCTTGTTGAGAACGCCAAGAAATCCATTGCTGCATCTTTGTTAGGTGCACCTTTTGGAATTACCCAAAGATCCATGTCAAATACCTGCGCATCCCAAACCACTTCAAAAGGCTTGCCTTCAGCTGCCATAGCATTGAAGATTCGACCGTTATAAGCAGTAGTCATTACGACTTCACCGTCAGCTAGTAGCTGTGGTGGCTGTGCACCGGCTTCCCAGAAGATTGTGTCGCCCTTGATGGTGTCAAGTTTGGCAAATGCACGATCAACGCCTTCTGGAGTTGACAGCACGTCATAGATTTCAGCAGAAGGTACGCCGTCTGCAGCCAATGCCATTTCTAAGTTAGCTTTAGGTGACTTACGAAGGCCACGCTTGCCAGGAAATTTCTCTAGGTCGAAAAAATCACCGATAGTGGATGGCTGACCGTCAATCACAGTGTTGTCATAGGCGTAGATCGTAGACCACACAATGCTTGCAACAGCACAGTCTTGCAAAGCGCCGTCGATGAAGTCATCAGTAGCAGCTGTACCGTCAGCACCAGCTGGAAGAATGCTAGCATCTAGAGTCTCTAGCAGACCTTCGTCGCAACCGCGAACAGCGTCTGAAAGCTCAACATCGACGAGATCCCATTTTACATTGCCGGCGTCAACTTGGGCTTTAACTTCTGATAAGCCGCCGTTGTAGTCTTCAGAGATGATGCTGTTTCCAGTTTTTGCCATCCAAGGCTTGTGGTACGCCTCGACTTGAGAAGTGGTGTAAGCGCCGCCCCATGAGACGATTGTGATTGTGTCTGCGGCGTTACTTGCGCCCATAACAAGTGCAGCTGCTACACCTAAGCTAATTTGATTAAATTTCAT
>JAYJME010000970.1:0-18542 GCA_036873775.1 Costaria costata | reverse complement strand
AGCTGAGAGCAGGGACGATGTGATGCTCTCGTATGGGGGGGGTAGAATGGTGTGTGCGGGGGTGCGGGCGCGGTGAGGGTGGGAAAGGGAAGGGAACTAAATCGAGAGTTGGTAGAGGGAAGTGATCGCTCAAGGGGTGCTTCAAATATAGAATAATAGTTTTTCTTCAAAACTCGTACAGGAAAAGGTGCTTCAAAAATCGGACAGGAATTTTGCTTCAAAAATCGGATAGGACGTTTGCTTCTAAATCGTACAGGGATTTGCTTCTAAATTTTATAGCCGATTATTTTACCCAAGAGAGAAAACCACAGGGCAAACTCTTAGGAGCCTGCAACGCTTCCAACACATAATATATTATTTACCCTGTGAGCATGGCCTAGGCCCATTTGGTGAATGGCATGACCGTGCTTGGCAGCAAAGGTGAAGGTTTGGTAAGCGAAGGAAGCAACCTCTCACATCCGATCGTAGGTACACGACAACCGTGTCATCAAGTACAGGCAGTCAGTCGGCGTCGCAGCCAGTAAAATTTTGCAGGCCATTAGCCAGCTGAGCCTCACGAAACGCGTCTCGAAGAATATCGGCCGCGCTACAAGAGTCGAAATCGACAAGAACGGCAACAAATTTGCGAAACACCGACTCCTGGTTGTCGTCAAGACTGTAACCCCCGATCAAAATCTCCATGTCCTCAGCCGAGTAGACGCTATTTCGACGACTCATGACGCCTCCCCCCGGCTTTGCAGCGCTTTCTCGTGGAAGGTTGCCTCCGTCACCACTATAAACTCCCGAGTCGTCGCTCGGACGCCGACGCCGCCTGCTCACCGCACCACCCGCGTCAAATTCAGCCGCGTTTCGCTCACCGCCACAACCATCGCTCTCTCTGGTGGGCGGCTCTCGGCCACGCACATCGGCGGACATTGGACGCCCCACTCCCCTTTTGGCGTTACGGTCGCGGCGGTCCATTGTCGTCGTGGCATAGTCGTTGCCCCTGCGTACTCCGGCAGAAGCAGGGCGCGGCCGGGTACCGTTTTTTGGCCTGCCGCTCGAGACGGCGTGCGAGTATCGCCCGGCGGCGGGACGGGCTTCGTTTTGGAGACAGTTACCCGAGGAGAATTGGTTGTCCCAGTCGGCCTCCCGCTTTTTTTTGTCGGGGATGGGCGACAACACGCGGGGGTCGAGGTTTGCCCACGGTGGGGGATTCGACACGCTTCTGGGGGTGTCGTTGTTGACCTTGCTGCGCCCCGCATACACGCCGCTTAAGTGCGCCTGCAAAATAGTCCAAGGGGGTCGTCGTTTTTTTTGCGTGAGGTCGTAGGTGGTTCTTTTTTGGGGGCGTATACTGCTGTTTGACGGCAAGTAGCATGCATTGGAAATGCGAACTGTGAAGAGAAGCAGGGCTTGCCTCTCGAAGACTTGAACATGACCTTGTTTTTTTGTGTTTTTTCCCGGTGTTGTTTCCGAAGTCAAAATGCTCGCGATGCTGTATACCTGGGAATATCATACCTATTAGTAGAAAGAAAGACATTTACAGTAGTGCCTGCAGTTTTCTGATTGGTTGTTTTTTTTTCCAGATTGCGGTGTTACTCGTACATTTGGGGGACTACAATGTGTACCGGTAGTTGGCGGCCAATACAAAACCTTGTTAGGGATCAATGTCATATGCGTAACCAATTATGAAGGAGGACCGTATTTGAGAATAGTACGTACGTATGACACGAGTAATAATGCACTCCCAAAACTGTTTTTTACGTCGCAAAGCTACTCTGGGTGGCCAGCCAAAGCATTTTCGGTCAGGGTTGGAAAAATGTGTATGGTTTGGAGTATGCGTATATGTAGCGCAATCAGAATGGCGTTGAGCGTTTCATTTTGCCCGACCAAGTACCTGAACCAGACCTATCCTCTCTCCTTTCAAATATTACGAAGTGTTTTACGTATACGTAGGCCTGGTACTGCTGTACAGCAGTACTGTATTTATAATACAGTAGAAACGCACCGCAGCAGTGAGACGGAAAAAATCGTCGAAATTCGTCTTTGCAAGCAAGTATTCAATTTACAAGTTAAATTTACCCATGCCCCTGCACCCCGTATCCCGCTGAAAAATTCATATGAAAGCTGCTTCCTCGTTGTACTGAGATTGAGACTGTACGCAGTAGGAGGTACTGTGTGACGTTTTTGTAGCAGTAGTAACGCTAGGACATGTCCACAAGATATTAGACCAAACGTGCAAACGCGCCTCCAACGAGAAGGCACGTCAGTACGCAATTATTTACACGGTTCAAAAGACGAGGTCGGCATGTTCACACAACAGAATACGAGTCGCATCCTGTATGCAATGCGCCTTGCCCAAAAATGTATACAGCGGAGCCGCTTGCAACAGAAAAGGTACAGATATGGACTATCACAGCTTATTTTTGGTTGTCATACGTGTACCGGTACGTCGCCACCTCGCACTCCCCGGCTCATAATTCAGGGGAGAGACCAATAGAATAGGCTCTAACGCGTAAACGGCACAAAATGGCGGGCATCAGTGGAAGGCAGCACTACAGCAGTAGTAACTGTGTCCAACTTCTACGAGTACGTACTGGGTACATGGTATTGCTCGGTTTCATACGCGAACGAGAGGAGATTTGGCGCTTACCACGTGATACTTGTACATGAGGTCGGACTCAAGCGCGTTGAGGTGGCCCTTGCCGATCCAGTTCACCGCGAGCTCCGAGAGATTGTTCTTCTCTTGCCGCGATCTCATCGCACCGACCATCCCCCCAGTATCCGTCTTCCGAGGCGCCCTGCACACCTTTGCAGACGGCATTTTTTGTTCGAAGATCCGCGATGTGCCTACGATACAGCAGCAATATATGTTACGTAAATGGCTATGCTAGCTGCGAACCCAAGCCGGTCTGCGTTGCCCGAGGCAGTGTCAACTTTTCTGCTCGTAGTTGCTTCGTGGTGCCCCCACGGTACGTATACGAGTGTTCCACGGCTGTGTCTTCTTTGATTCCTGGTTCCTCATCCTCTCGTCGTGTCGTCGTCGTCGGCTGCGGCGGGAAAAATAAAAACCGTTACAAAATTTAAAAATGCGGCGGAATTAGATTCTAGATTCTAGATTCTGCCGCCTTGAACAATGCTGTCTGCTACGACACAGCAGCAGAGACAAGCTAAAGTGCAAGTTGAGAGACACCGCACGGTACACCGCCACCATGGCGAAAGTGCTCGAAGCACTGATCGCAAAGGGGCGTCGCGTTCGGCGCCCTCGGGAACAAAAAGAGGTTGCTTTTGGCCTGGCGGACCTGTCGACTCACGAGGAACTGCATGACCGCATCGTCCGCAAGGGAGCCGTCCGATCTCTTCTGGAGCTCCTGAAGCGCTCGCAGGATGCGGAGGCGCAGAGGTTCTCCGCGCTGTGCATCGCCAACTGCGCGTCTGCGGTGTTCACACGCCTTCAGATCGTGGAGGACGGGGTGCTGGAGCCGATGATAGGCTTCATAAAAGACGACGACGCTGACATGATAGTCAGACAGTACAGCGCGATGGGTTTAGGGAATCTAGCAGCCGAGCCCGATAATCACGACGAAATCGTCAAGCTTGACGCCATTCCAGCGCTGGTTACGCTTCTCAAGGCCAGCGATGTAGAGTCCGGGAGGTACGCTGCGTTTGCTCTCAGCAACTTAGCGGCCAACGCAAACCTCAGGGAGGATGTGGTGCTCAGCGGCGCGGTGCCAGCTCTCGTGGCTTTGGCTTGCTGCGAGGATTTCAACGTGCAGCGACAATCGCTCTCGTGCATCCGCGGGCTGTGCATAACGCCAGGGTACCGGGTTCAGGTTGTGCGCGATGGCTTTTTGGACCCCTTGGTGCTGATGGCTAGGACGGATGACATGAGCTTGCTGAGAGAAGTCGGCGCGGCGTTCAACTGCTTGAGCTGCATGGAGGAAAATAAGATGGAGATCGTGGATCGGGCCATCGCCAATATAATCTCCATGATCATGTGTGGCGATCCTGAGGTGCGTGTGTTCACAGCAGTAGGATTCGTACGAGTAGTTGTTCCGCGTGGGCTCTGATCTTGGTTATTGCAGAGGCCTCATTATGTGGTAGGTGTTGCCTGGCATGTTCGCGCCGAATTTAATTGGGCGCGAGACAGTAATAGGGGGTGTACACAGAGTAGTTGAAAGCAGCCACGTAATTTTCGCAAGGCGCATGTTGCACATGTTTGTTAACCCTTTACTACTGGCAAAATTAGGTAGCTCTAATTCTAAGCAGTTTGTCCCCGGAACGGGGGTGGGGTTCTGAAGGGGCCCAAAGTAGCCTGCAAAGCTCAACATCAACCAACTTGGTCGCGACCCTTCGTACAGCTGAGCTATTTTTGTAAGAAATATACCTGGTACCTGGTACAAAATAAACGTCGCTTCCCGCCACGCACTTTCGACGTTGGGCTCAAAACTATATGTATGATTCTGCCAGGTCGAGCGTCATGCCTGCTGCACGGTCGCCAACCTCATGGAGATGAGCGAGCTGCACAACCGACTGCTCGAAGAACGCGGTTTGCCTCCACTGATAGCGCTGTCGAAGAGCGGCGACACAAACTCCAGAGCGGAGGCAACCCGCGCGATAGCGCATCTCGCCGCCAACCCGGACATGCAGCAGGCGATTCTGAGAGAAGGCGCACTCAAGCCGATGGTGGAGGCGCTGACAAGCGGCGAGGTGAACTGCCGTCGGTTCGCCGCTCTCGGGCTCGCTAACCTCGCGACCACCGTGTCCAGCCAGGTCAAGATTGTCCAAACGGGGGCGTTGAAGCCGCTGGTGATGATCGCGAAAGCAGCAGAAACGCAGCTCGAAGCCCGTCGCTACGCCGTCCTCGCGATTGCGAACCTTACCGCTACGCTCGCGAACCACCCGAGTATACTGGAAGAGGGCGCCCTGCACGCACTATTTTCGCTGAGCAACAGCCCGGACGTCATGAGTCAATACTATGTGGGGAGCGCGCTGGCCAACCTTAGCTGCTCTGCGCAGAACCACAAACTCATCATCGAAGAGGGTGGCTTGCAGCCGGTCATAACTTTGGCCTACAGCACGGACCCGGACGTTCACCAACAAGCTGCTGCTGCTATACGGGGGCTCAGGTATTATATGTAACTCCACGTAAGCGGGCGGTGGGCGCATAGAAGGAAGAGGCGGGGCGGGTAAGTTGACCTCGTCGACTGCTTCCGTTATCGAAACCCACCGAACAATTCGACTAAGATGGCGATATGTAGGGTAGTATATCATCTTGTTGTGGCTGCTAAAACTGCGCTGCGATACAGTCAACTGCCTCAGGCACGGTTAGAGTAGAGTGCATGGAATATGTTCCTGTACTGCTTTTACTGTATTAGACAAGATCGATTACGCGATGCTTCCTGCCCGTCTAGCCGGTTTGCGACCGCGGCCGCTTCGACGTGACCCATTGAAAAGGGGTGCACAGATAACTCAAGGGAAAACAGGTCTATTTCGGCCTTATCCCTTCCTCTGCGCCTGATATCCCCCCTGCCTACACCCACGTTATGATATACCTTGTATATGAAATGGAACGATGTTACCGACGGCTACCGACGGCCGTCGGTAGTGTTTCCGATGAAAACAAGATGAAGATCGTTCAGGAGGGCGGGCTCGAGCCGCTAGTCCAGCTTCTAGCCTCCGAAGACACGGAAATCCTGAGGGAGGTGTCTGCGGCCCTCTGTAACCTCAGCATCGGGGACGAAAACAAGTTTGAGATCTGCAAGAGCGGGGCCGTGCCCCCGCTCATCCACCACATGCAGAGCGAGGACATGTCCTCGGCGTCACAAGCCGCCGCTTGCCTCGCAAACCTGTGCGAGATTCCCGAAAACCAGGTCGTCGTCTCGCGAGAAGGGGGCATTCGGCCGGCGATTCTCGCCATGCGCAGCCGCTATGTCGAAGTCCAGAGGGAGGCCGGCCGGCTGCTCGCCAACCTCTGCGCGAGCACCGCGTATAGAGAGCCCATCATCGACGCCGGCGGCCACCAGCTACTAATATCGTACCTTCTCAGTCAAGACGTGGCCTCCCAGCGGGTGGGGGCGCTAGGGGTGGGAAACCTTTGTACGCACGACACTCTGCGCGTGACGATGATGCAGTCGGGAGCGCTGGAGCCGCTTTGCTCGCTGGCGAGGTCCGAGGACATCGAGCTCGAGATTCAGCGCTACGCGGTGCTTGCTATCGCCAACCTCGCCATATCTGTGGATAACCACGTCGCCTTTATCGAGGAGGGAATGCTGACCTTGCTCATTTCGCTGTCGAACGCCCCGGACCCCGAGGTGAGTGTCAGGTGTGTCTTCGTGGGCACTGATATTGGCTAGAATGGATTTTGATGGTTTGCGCGGAGTCGTGACCGTTTGCGGTCCATAGGAGGACCTCCGTCTCCGCTTTGCGGAGCGAGTAATCATTTTTCTGAACTTTAACACATCGCCCGAACCCGTACCTTACTCGAGAAGGCGTGATAATCTGGTCACTCTGTCGGGTTTTCCCTCGGCTTGTTGCGCGAGAGGGTCACAGTACGCAATCTCTGGTGTTGGTCTTTGAAGGCACCTCACCTCACCGACAACCTAACCTGAATGTGTATGCTTTCTGCAAGAAATTACTGTATCGAGCGAAAACACGCAACGCTCGCCCTTGACGCGGACGCGTGTCCGATGGTAGCCTAACCCACAAAACAATGTGTGACCCCCGCGTCTCCGCTCCTCGGTGCCATCAGGTGCGACAGTACGCAGCGTACGCCCTCGTGAAGGTCGGGCAGAACAGTGATGTGCGCAAGCAGGTCACAGACGAGGGCGGCCTCGAGCCGGTCTTGTATCTCGCTCGCACAGAAGAGCCGGAGATCCAGAGGGAAACATTGGCGTGCCTGTGCTCTCTCAGCTTTTCCGAAGAGAACAAGATTAACATAACAAAGTTCGGGGGGCTGCCGCCCGTGATGAGCGCGATACGATCGCCCGACGTGCAAACAGCCCGCATGGCGTGTTGCGCGTGCGCGAACTTGTGCGAGGTAGTGGAAAACATGGACAGCATTGTGGACGCTGGTGGGATCCCTGCACTCGTGCAGGTGCGAAACACGTTGCGCTTGCACGTGGTGTCGTATGTTGCTTGCTGCTTGTACCGCTCGCGTCATCCCATGAATCGAGAAATCTGGCGGAATCTCTGAGTACCATCGAGGTGCACCATTTTGTTTTTCCGAGACTTGTCATTTGGGGACCTCTGTTCCTCGCCGAAAAACAGGCGTTGAAAAACATAATAGCGCAACCGGACGAACAATATCACCGCCTGGGCACAGCACGAACAGCATTGCTATAAAACTCATGGTATTCCAACGGCTATAATGATTGGGTAGATCCCAGTGACACTCAGCTAAGGAACCTCGTCAATTCTCAGTGACATTTTGGTCAAAACCTGCTACCCCTGTCGTGCCATGTGGATTTGGTGTAACGGCAGCCTTGCCCTTGCGCTGTTGGTGAGCGTAAAATGTGTCATTCTCCGAAAACAACCATTTTTTTTTGTTTTAATTCCCACCCTGGCACACAATATCAGTCAACACCCCCTATACAATTCCAGGGGGGGGGGAATAGAAAATACACGCCGCCTCGGGGCTTCAGTACCTCTCTACGTACACGCAGTCACTTGTTTTTGTTTTGTCTTGCACATTGCCATCCCTGCCACCCACGCATTATCTGTAAACGTGGAAAAAGGCGCTCGGGTCATCGTCGGCCCTGGTGTCGAGGGAAGCCGCGCGGGCTTTAGGAAACCTTGCGGCAAACCTGGAGCACGGTGATGCCATCTTGAAGGAGGGAGCCCTCAACATTTTTATGGCGCTGATACGATCGGAGGATCACCCTGTGCAGCGGATGGCAGCGATGGCACTCTGCAACCTTAGCTCCAATGTGGGTGGTTGCTGGCCGTATTTAGGCGCGGAGACCTTTCTCAAAATCCGTTCGGGGGAAAAGCCTTCTTGACCCTCTACTTGGGGGTACCAGGCGTCGATTGTTACCTGGATATTACCCTCCCCGTTAAAATAGGTGTTGGTATATTACTGTAGTAGCTCAATTCGCATTATTCGGAAGGCGTTGTGAAAAACGAAACAAAAAAATCACAACGGAGGCGTCTCGATAAAAACATACGAAGTATATTTATTAGGAATGTCAGAACACTACCCTCACAAATACCTGCTGCCTTCTGGACCGGTTGACCGTAGGACAGAAATGGCTCCTATAGGAGCAATCAATCATGTTTTGTTTCCCCCGATGGACGAGCAATCAGCAGCCTCATGGACGCGGTATGCCAATGTCTCGTGCCGCCATTTTATTTTGCCGCCCGGCTGTTACGGGGCCAATGTTTTAGGTCAAGAACCAGCCAAAGATGCTCAAGGCGGGACTTCTGGAACCAATAGTGGCGGAAACGCGAAACGCCCTGGACAACAAGTCAAAAAACGATCACGAGACGATCCGGTACTGCCTCCTGGTCATCGCAAACCTGAGCGTCAGCCGCGAGAACCACAGCGTGATAATGTCGCAGTGCCTCCAGACCTTGGCCGGCTTCAGCAAGCACCAGGATATCAAGGCCCGGCAGCACGCCGTCTTCGCGCTGGGAAACGTTTGCGCTAACCCCGACAACCTCGAGGCCGTCGTGGTGTGCGGTGCCCTGAAGACGCTGATAACGTACGCTTTCCCCTCCACCGACACGTCGGTGAACGTGCAGTTTCAGGCCATCGCGGCCCTCCGCGGGATTTCCACCCACCAGACGCTGCGGATGCAGGTGGTTCGGGAAGGGGGGTTGGAACCGCTGGTGCTCGCAGCCAAGAGCGACTCAGTGGAGGTGCAGAGGGAGACTTCGGCTACCCTAGCCAACTTGGCCCTCGCCGAGGAAAACAAGGTGCCCACAACCCGCAAGCCGTAGACAACCTCGAACTGGGGACATTTTTTTGTTGACAGACTAGTTTCCCATACTCACTGCCACAGAGAGGACTCATAGGAGACATCAGCAGCACAGCAACAAACTTTCACTTTCGCAAACCGTTCTGGTATTTTTTGCAGTGCGGCTTCAACAGAAAACCAAAAACAGAGCCTAAGAGGATGATACGATTCAAAAACAGAGCCTTTTTTTCAGTATCCAAGATGCGATCGCGAGCGCATCGTGGGGGCGACCTTCTCCCACCTACACTATTGTAGAAGCTTCTTCTCGCCTCCCAACTCGCGCTAGATAATGATAGAGCAGTGGTTGATGATGAAAAAGGCAGCATAAAACAACGTTTCGAAATGAGTAACAACTGCAGGTGTTAGCATGTTGATGTTGTGCAAAACCTCAACGTCATGCTTGCCGAACTAAACCGTTTCGGCCCCCCATCTCGCTCACTCGTTCTCAATGCAGCGTACTGATGGTGAACGTGGCTTGAGGTCTGGCTGTTGAGCAGGCTCTGCGGCAACCAACTGCTGTCGTGTGCGATATCATAGCAACGTAGCGACAGCATATCGCGCCCAACTGCTTAGTACCCCCTTTTTATGCGACTCGCCGAACACCTCACGGCGCTTTGCGCTTGGTGCAAGCAATGTCTGCCTGGTCGGTGAAAACCCGACGTGCTCCGTTCCGGCATTGTAGGGGTGAAAGGGTCTACGGTCATACGACTACGGCCATGCATTACAACGAGGAAACACACACCTCCCTTCCGCTCGCGGAATCTAATGGCAACCGAATTCAACTACTTACGTTGACGTTGCAAACGAAAAGGTCGCAATGGCAAGGAGCGGGGTACTTCCAGCGCTTTCGCACTTGTGCGGGAGTGGTGACAGAGAGCGGCAAATCCATGCCGTGGCGGCGATAGCAAACATAGCTGAGATGGTGGAAGGGAGGACGCAAAAGCGTATGATCGAAGAGGGGTGCGTCAAGCCTCTGCTTGCGCTCGTGGACAGTCCTGACGTGAGTTTGGTGGAGGAAGACATTCCGGCGCTTGATGTTACGATTGGTCCCCTGATCGCTGTGCTCCTGCAAACTAGATCAATGTAACAGAACGTTAGATAGTTCTTTTTTTTGTAATGGAGATATCGAACGCCGTCGGACGCTTCCCGGTGCTTGCAGGTGAACCTTCTTTATCGGTGCGAATGTCGGCTTCCCACGCCATTTGCCCAAACACCATCGAATGTATTGCCAACTTATCAAAATAAAATACTGCGAACGTACATCGATCGAGTTGTCAGCGATGTAAGTGACTGTTCGCATATCATACATCCTCTTGTATTCTTTGGCCCGAACAGTTCTAGGCCCGAGAAGAGGGTTCACGCAATAGCACCACAAATTCTACCACTTGAACCGATTAATCCATCGCAAAAAACTCTGACATACCTGCGATATGGGATGTATCTCAACAAACAACGGCGACATACAAATGTGCAGGTCGAAGTTCGCGTGGAAGCCGCAAGGGCGCTAGCCCTATTCGCCTCCAAGCGAGACTCCCAGGCCCACCTCGTTCGGAGCGGCGTCGTTCCAAAGCTGGTCAGCTTCGTCCGGGGCTCGGACCCCGGCGTGAGGCGCTACGGCGTCCTAGGGCTCGGGAACCTCGGCGTGGTGACGCAGAACCACCAAACCTTGTTCGAAGCCGGCGGCGTTTCGAGCCTTCTCTTGGAGGCCGTCTACGCCGCGGAGGATTTGGACACTCGCCGCTGCGTCGCGTTTGCTCTCAACAACATCGCGAGCTTCGAGCCCAACCACCGAGCGTGCGAGCGCGCCGGCGTGTTGCGGCCCCTGGTTCGCCTCCTGAAGGACCCCGACCCTGACACCCACCTTCAGGCAGTCTTTGCGATAAGGCAGCTGAGCGTCACTGCCAGGTGTCGCTCCCAGCTGGTGGAGATGAAAGGGTTGCCTCCTTTGCTCAGGCGAGAACGAAGTCGGGGATAAGAGAGTCAACCCTTGTACTACTGTGAAATATTATACCACATTAATTACAAGTAGGAAACGTGGGTGTAGTTCGCAAGGGGTCAAGGGGCAACCCCGAAGGAGCTGTGGGTTTCTCTGTTTTTCTGTCAGCCGCACAGGGATTGTTTTCAAAAGGTTAAACGTTGCTTCCTTCGTGTTGATTTGCTCAAAATTCAGTGCACAGGATTGATCTCACTTTCGTTTCCCTCACTGCAAATCACGTTTGGCTGCCAGGAAGTGTTGCTCTGCCTATCTATATATGAAGTTAGTCGCTTAGCGGGTCGGTGGATTGATCTATCGACCGATCAAGGGGATTTCCAACCGTGCATGGTCTCGCTTGCGTCACCAGCTTGCCCTCTTGCCAACACCTCCTGGCTGAGGGATGCTCAGCGAGAAGCATCCATCTCCACGGTCAGACTATCTCGTACCGGGTGAGAAAATTGGCCAAGGCTACGGTAGGGGTGTGCATGGCCGTCGTCGTATGACCATAGACCCTCGCATCATATCCCTACTATGCCGGCACGGAGCACGGCGGGTTTTCACCAACCAGGCAAACATCTTGCTTGCACCAAGCACGAAGCGCCGCGAGGTGTTCGGCGAGTCGCAAGACGGGTGAACTGCGTCCTACACAGAACCTCTTGTGAGACGGACTTAGTGCCTACTTTCTTGCTTATGGATGACAGCATCCAATAAATTGACTCGTTTTCTGATGTGGCCACTTTCAGAGACAGCGATGGGCATTACTACGTAACTGTCTCGTGAGCGCCTTACCATATACCAGGTACACCCTACATGATACGATAACTTACCTTGCGCGGAGCTAGGGTTCTCAACCCACGTTTAGTGCATTTTTTTATTTCAGCGGATCAGGGCCACTCTCGCGCGAGTGTCTCTCACCCTATTTATTTGCAAGTGTTGAAACCCTTTTGCACTTTTTTGTTGTCGCCATATGCACCGCCAAGTTTTTAAGCCCGTGCTTAACTGAGGTACAGGGCCGTCCGCGCTATGGTTAGTGGGGGTACTCCCTACCGTTGGTCCGGTGACCTTTGTGAAGCATCTTCACGTGTTTTACCGCCAGCGCTCCCTTCGGTTCTGCGTGCACATTGCTGCCTCGCGTGTATCGGTGCAGGTTGGGCAAGAGCGAGAGCGTGGAGGTGCTGAGGGAAGTCGCTGCTGCTCTTAGAAACGTATCGCTGTCTGAGCACAGGTAAGGGCCGGGAGCCTACCGTTGGTAACAAGTAGAGAGGGAAACCATGGAAGTGGGAGATTACACCCTGAAAAGTTCCGCTTGAATCGCTATCACAACGAGATTACGGTATTGATGGCACCACGAGAGCGAAGAGCAAGCTGTCGCCGTTGTGAGGGGAGGGCAGCCAGCCATGTGCAGGCTTATACGTAATAGTACATGTGACACTTGGCAGAAGGTATTACCCGATTGCGTCGGCAGAGGTTCGCGCGGGGGTGGATTAATCGTGATTATTTCCAGCCCGTCTTTAAATTTTTACGAAGTACCAGTATATCGTTTTCCGCGAAATCAAGCATGTCATCGGAGCGCAGTAAAAAGGTCTCCGTTCCAGTAGTATCGCAACCCGAGCCGTTGTGGAGCCACATAGCGTCCATGCTGAATTCGAGCGCTATTCGATTTCCTCGATGCTAGTTAGTCGGGGCGCTCAGTGTCGGAGGTGGCAAGAAAGCGAACAACACGTGCTTATCGCGGGAGCCCCTCCTCCTGCTCGTTCTCCGTCTCACGTTTAGAACAGGTGCACTCCCCCGGGCATCCTACCCTTCCTTCATGTCCACTCTATCAGTACCCATTGCCCGCGAAGGACATCATCACCAGAAATAGAAGCACGCACCTTATGTAAAACCAAACCTACAATAAGTAGTTTGTGTCCTATAATGAACTAATTTTGTTTTGAGGAGACGACATAGCAACGACAACATATTTTGAAGCGCTTTCGCACCTCTGCCTCGCCTCGCCTCGCCTCGCCTCGCCTCGCCTCGCCTCGTCAAACGTGGTTGCAGTAAAGTGGACATCGTGTTGGAAGGGGGCCTACCGGTTTTGATTGAAATGATGCACAGCGCCGACGTCGAGACGGCGCACCAGGGTACCGGCGTAGTGGCAAACCTGGCGGAAGTGGTGGAGAACCAGGGCAAAATGGTGGAGTCCGGTGAGGAGTCACGATACGTATGCAAAACCGCACACATCGGGCAGAATACAAATCCCTCCCCACTTGATAACCTAGATCATGATGTAGATATTTCAGGACAGATATATTCCTGATCTGTATGAGCTATTAATAGCTTATGTTGCCGGGTGTGAGCCGTGTAATCTGATTGATCTAGGACATGTTTCCTGGGTTGGATCTGTACTGTACAGATCCTGCACAACATATCGTAACGGCAGGTTAGCATCTGTATGATCTAGATCGTGATATGTCCGAGGTGTGCAAGTTTGCTTGTTTTGTCCATGGGGTTTCTCCGACACCTACGACAGCCCGTCCGTTTTTAGTCCGTTGTCACCACGTTTTCCTTCCAGTGAAGTGTAACCAGACCTCCTCATAGGCCTGCATGCTGAATGCAAATAAACTATGTTTTCAAAACACCAGCATTATCAGGATACAACAAGACAAATCAACACTTAAAAAAATGATTTGACAATCAGAAGGCGCGAGGAGCTTGATTCGCGGTAAAGTACATACTGGTGCATGTTGATTTTGGCACCGTCAGCGTACGCCCAACGGCCGTTAATGCCACGGACATTTCCGCATTAGCCGCCCCGCTATAATAAGCACACGGCGCACTATTCTTTATGATCCACCCACTGCGTGCGTTTTTATTTTTATCCTGGCGCTGCTTGCGACCAGGCGTTCTGCAACACCTCAAGTTTGTCATGAGGAGCAAGTCGGTGGACGTACAGCGAGAAGCCGTCAGAGGCATGGCTAACATCAGCGCCGAGTACGCCTATACCGCCGTTATCGCGGGGGCGGGGGCACTCATGCCGCTCGTCGCGATGCTCAGCAGTCCAGACTTTCTGTGCCAACGGTGAGAGAAAAACGGCGATAGGGTGAGGGTCGGGAGGCGCGCAGAGATTGTTTTTGGTTTGCGTTCGGGTCCCGGTTGTGTACTCTGCTGTGGTGACAGGCCAAGCCGAGTGTTGCACACCCAATTGTGACCTTTTGGCATCGCAGTTTTGTGGCGTCGGTGTTGCCTGATCAGCACGACCGAGGACACTGATTGATGTTTTCATTATTCACATTTCCACGCCGGAGCAACCTCTTCATTGAGAGGCACCGCTCTTGTTCGCCAGCTGCAAGCAGGAGTTACATAGTCCTTAGACGGTTGTCGGACTTATTCCACTGGTTGCACTGTAGCGGGTAAAAAACGACGGAAACACATGGCGATTACACCGTCGGTCTTATGAAGCGGCTCGGTCTGCTGGGTTTTTAGTGGATGACATCATAAATGTCCAATTTAAGCTATATGCGACACATGCGCGCTGCAGGACACTACTCGAGAAGCTGCGCGCTCGTACTACTGTAGAAAGGTGGTAAAACACGTGATTGCCATGTTTTCGTTCGACACACAAGGTTTCTATAAATAAGAGGGCTGAGGTGGTACCGATACGCGTGAGCGGATGCTACAGCCAGCGACGACTAGAAGCGCGGAAAAATTGGCGCCTGCGGAATTTGCGCGTCGCCTTTGGATTGGCGGGTCGAGTCCGAGAAAACTGCAGCAAACTCGTTGACCTTCTTGAGAGGCGCGAGGAATAACGCGTCACCAGAAGCGGGACAAACACTTGTCACGCACCAAGTGGAACCTTCCGCACGATGTACCTCCGTCAGGAATGTTGCTGTTTTTGACGAATATTCGATTTGCCCTCTGGTCCCGAGTCGTTCTACCATAGCCCCCCCAACATTTCTTTAACGAAATCACCGGTTTTGAAACCAGCTCCCGGCCGCATTTCCTGAATATCGTGCCTCTTTCCTCCCCGACTACATCGTTCGATAGTCCCTTGCAAACAAGAAAATATACGAAGGTATATTTTAAAATAGCATCTCTCTTCGTGTCGAGCAGCCACTAAAAGTTCGTTCAAGAAAAACGCTGGTTTGGGGGGGGAGCTATCGTAGAATCAGACTCCCTTGGCCGTGTCACGAAGAGGAGATGGCAGTGTCCCAAATAGCAGTACCACTCAGGGTCAGTACACTGTTGGCCTCGAGAGCAGACTCCCTATTGCTTCGAAGCGTACTTCTATAACGTTCCAGTTTCCCGAAGCACGCGTTTGTTCGCTTACACGTACGTACCACCCACCGTCGCTGCTCCGCCCTTGCACCTCCAAACGGACGCTGCACACATCCAATATACCGATGACATGTCGCGGTCGCGAACAAAAAAAAACGCAGCTATGCAGCGATGGGCGTGGGGAACCTCGCCACCAACCTCGCCAACCAGGAAAAAATAATCAACGAGGGGGCCCTGCAGCCTCTCCTCTCGCTCGCCCGCCGAGACAACGGTGACCTCGAGTCTCAGCGGTACGCGGTCTTCTCGTTGACAAACATCGCCGCGACGAGGAGCAACCACGCGCGGCTGATCAGCGCCGGTGTGTGCGAGCTTACCGCCTCGCTCCTTGAGGCCGATGACGTCGAAATTCGGAACTCCGCTGCGTTCTGCGTTGGGAACTTCGCGTCCAACCCCGACAACCACCCGACGCTGCTGGACGAGGGGGTGTTGGGACCGCTGATTAACCTTGTGGCGTCACCAGATCCTCAGGTGCGATGGTAGCTTAGCACTTCACTTACATCGGCTGGGGTGGGTTTATCGACGAAATCAAGTCGGTAGACCTCTTCCGATTTTTTTGCACGTGCCGACTGTTTTTTTGCCTTGAAAACATGCTATTAATTTATAGTATCGCTAACATTGAGACGGCATTACGATGTCTATTTGTAGTATATAGACACCCACCCCCATGCAACCTATGATACCTCATTGTAAATGCTTTCATAGGCGCAACTTCGGGCAGCCTCGGCTCTCCGAGGGCTTTCTGTGGACGAGGACCTGCGCAACGAAATAGTCACGCGAGGCGGGCTCGTGCCACTGCTACGGCTCAGCAGCAGCGACGACGTGGAAATTCAGATGGAGGTACGGGAAAGCTTTTAGAAGGTCAGGCGGATAAGGTTTCGGGGCATCCGAGAAGCCTCCGCCGCAATGGATTTTTTTACCGCAGTAGGACAGTTCTACCCCTAAGACATGGTAAAACGTGCGCATTTTACGACACGATAAATTATTGTCTAGAGTTATTAATGGTGGTTTTAGGAGACAATCATCAATCATACGTTTGCCGTCCGATAAGAGTGGATGAAATCAATGAACGAATGTCTTGAGTTAGCATATATATTTTGGGGAGACGATATAGAGGAGCAGGCAGGACCAAGGACAGGGTGAACTCAATTAGAACAACATTCCCTAAAGCAATACTATGTTTCCGAGCCCCAGGGAACGATATAATTTTCTCCCTTCCCCTTGGCTACATATAAACACAAAATTCAGGTGCTGGCTGCGCTTTGCAACCTGTCGCTGTCGGGGTGCATCGGTCAAGACCCGGCACGTTTTCTCAAGGCTGTCGACGTGGGCAACCTGGTCTCCTTCCTGTGCTCCGCGGACGTCACCTACCGCCTTTTCGGAGCGGTAACCCTCGGCAACATCGCCTCCGACGTCAGTTTACAGGCCCCCATCGTTCGCGGGGGGGCGCTAACCCCGCTGATCACTATAGCTAACGCCGCAGATTTGGAAACCCAGCGATGCATCGCTTATTCCCTCTGCAACCTCTCGGCTAACCCTGCTCGCCGTGGGGCGATTATCTCGGAGGGAGGTCTGCCGCCCCTGATCTCGCTCGCGTGTAGCGACCACCCGGTGGACCAGCGAGCTGCTCTTGCGACGCTGAGGGCAATCGCGGCAGATCCCGACTATCGACGCGCTGTCGTGGAGGCGGGGGCGCTAGAGGCGTTCTCTCTAGGAGCGAGGTAAGCGTTGCTACTGCTGAGGTGTTTTGTCTACAGCGTCTCCTAAAATAAAAGGCAATTAAGTCATCCACACAAGCCATTGGTTCATTTATTTCATTTATACCATGTGCGTAGGTTTATTTTAAGTGAGCGGGTATAGTATTTACTTTGTCCGACGGATCACCATACTTCCAACAGGTGGGGCACCAAAAAACACGTGAAACGCCACTTTAACGCAGCGGCCAAATGCAGATGCTATTGGATACCGTACCCACCCGTATAGACAAACGTACATATATATCGGCCGGTTACTTGCTGCCGCTGATTTTCTCCTGCTCACCGACCCGGCGGCCGGACGGTGTTCTACTTATCTGCTTACACCAGAAGCTAGTTAAGCCACATCCTGGCTCTGCTTTTGTTTTCGGAAGGCTTGGGGTTGCGCCGCCTCCCTTCGAGATTCTACCGATTGAACGCTTCTCCGCCCTCACTCCCCCCACTCCCCTCAGGGCTCTTTGCGCTTGATGCAAGTAATGGCTGCCTGGTCGATGAAACCCGACGTGCTCTGTCCCGGCATTGTAGGGATGCCAGGGCCTATGGTCATACATATGACAATGAGTACACTCCCACCCCCACCCCACTCCCTCCTCCCTCCCAGGTGCGAGGACGACGTCGACGTGCGGCGAGAAGCTGCGCGTCTCCTGTTCGCCCTCTCCCTCAACGAGCTCAACAAGCTCGACGTCGCCGGGGTCGGGTCCGGCCCTGGGGGGACCCCCTCTGCAGGCAACAGCGCGGCGACGGCGGAGGTTGCCACCGATCTGGTCGCCCTCACGCGGAGCGACGATCCCTCTTGCGCGCGCAACGCCGTGGGCGCCCTGGCGAACCTCAGCGAGAACGATGCAACGCACGAGCGGTTGCTGGGCTGGGGTGCAAGTTTTCTTAGTCAGCTGGCCTTAGGTTCTGCAGCGTCTGCGCAAGCGGAGAATAAGGAGAGTAAAAAGGTGGGCGTGGAGGGGGAGGATGATGATGGCGTGGCGGAAGGAGATGCGGCGAACGGAAAAGATGTCGGGCTGGTGCGAGAGGCAACGCGATGCCTAGCGAACCTTGCTGGAAACTACTCGGCTCATCCGAAGCTGCTCGAGGGGGGTGCGGCGGATGCTTTGGTGGGGTCGCTGAAGAGGGAAGACGCGGTTACAGCTAGGTTTGCCGCACTGGGTCTATCGAACCTGGCGGGACAGGTGCGCGGGTGGTGAAAAGTTTTGGAGTTCGGCATTACTTTGGTTGGTCGACCCGAACAGCATTTTTGGGACCTAGGTACGGCATAACGACCAATATTATATGTCAGGTGCGGCCTTTCCAACCGTCTAGAATATTACGGGGGGCATGGTAGTCAGAACTCGCCACGGATCGAAAACACCATATATATATATATATATATATATCCACCAATTTTGACACATCATATTAGAAAATCATTGCTATTTTCCCCCGTAACAACTGTAACACTTAGCCAGACAAATAACTAGTCGGCGACTTATGGTAAGGGCTGTTTACGGGCCGGGTCGAACCTCGCGGGTGGGGGGGGGGGGGGGGGGGGGGGGGGGGGGGGGGGGG
>JAYJME010000969.1:0-18551 GCA_036873775.1 Costaria costata | reverse complement strand
TCGCTTAACTCGAAGAAGCCGAATATCCGGCTCTGCTCCGTGAGGCATCTTGTACGGGGACTGCATGACGATCACAGAGTGCGGCGCTTTATAGCCCAGAAATGCCGACGTCATATCAGTTCTCCCCACCCAGTGAATATTTTGCCAGTCTGTTGCCTGCAAACATGCATTGACCGATTGCCCATAGCATTATTCCAGCGGGCTCGGACGTTCCGATTTGCTGAGGCGTGCTGATGCTGACGTATTCGAGTGACACACCCGTCTGAAAACAGTAGCCCTGGGACGTCTTGCCGATGAACTCGACCCCTTTTTCGGCCTTCATACGCTGGACGCGGAAACCGCTAAGATTCACCACAGATTATTCTGGCATGGACGACTGAACCGAGTTGAGAGCGTCGTGCTCAGCCTTCAGCAGATACGTTTCCACCCTTTTTTTGTGTTCGTCGGAGATCTTCATGACGTATCTGTAGCCCCTGAGCACCTCTGGTGTTGAAGGCCCCATCAGGTCTGCAAATACTAGCTTGAACAAGAGCTTCCTTGTGATCGGCCTTATGGGATGGTCAGACTGTGACTCTTCCCCACACCGCGCACACTGATCAGTCTTACATGGGCCCGTCGAAGCTCAACCCCAGTTTTTTCCGAAATTCCAGGTTGTTGCGGTTGAGATGTTCTAGCCGCCGACGGCACAGAGTGGCGTTAGCCGCAGCTTACATTAACAGCTCTGGCGCGCGGCTCCCGTCGATTAGGTCCAAGGAGAAAGAGAAGAGGTTGTAGTCCAGCGCGTGACGTGAAACGGTGACGTGGAAGGCCTCCATCATTGGATTGTTCACGTCTAAGAATAGACTTGGCACCGGTGTGCTTCACTTGCTTCACCGAGAACATAGCGTACCCTAGTCCAGGCACCACCAGACAAGAAAGTTGGACAAAGCGCCGTACTCCTTCGTCGTCAAATGCGGGGCCACGAAGCAGCCCCTACGCAGCACCGTTCACTTCCTCGGCGATTGAGAGTTTCGCGGCGCACCCGACACCTGTTAGTCGTCCAGTTTGTCACGCAATCTGGGGATGATGGCGTCGTTGATATAATGTACCGGCGCGCTACTTTCGACCAGCACATCTGCCGTTATTTGCTGCTCCCGTTTTGTAGGCCCCCGGCTGGGCCGGCCGTGATAATTGCAAACTCCTCTGGGCTGGTGATGTCCCGGAAACGTTCGGGCTGTCCTTCGGTGTTTGTCGAAACCACACTGCCAGAGAAAGAGCTGCAAAACTCGCGTCATTGATCGTGGATCGTCGTTACCGTCTTCTATAGCATGGATAGTAACCTCGAGGTCCTCGGTAATGCGCTCTCGACTATCCACTTTTTGAACTGGTCCTCCCTCGGCCATGAAAGCCGAACCACCAATCGTTTCGCCGGTGGCGCCGTTGACGTCTCCCTGCGTACCGCCCCCTGGTGTCTAAAAGTTCATTCGTGGGACTAGAGGGCCATAATGATCCTGCCCCATCTCCTTCGGTGCTTCTACAGCAGTAAACAGCATTGGGCGCTTGGTATGCGTCATGCGCACTAAGGACAGCAGGGCACGAGTAAGTTAGTACTGCGCTTTCGCCGTTGCTGCTGTTGTTTTCGTGCTGGATGCGGCAATGTCGCTTCGCTGTGCGTTGTTGCCTTGTGAAATGAACATCGCTGACTGCCGTCTCCCCCTCTCCTCGGCTCTGCATCTCCCGCCTTTGTGTGGCAAGACACGTGTTGTGTAAGTTGTTCTCGTTGGCCTCGCTGATCGGCCCAATGCCGGCGCTCCTTCGGTTTGGGACGATGCGCCCTTGTATGGCATATACGGCACATTTCCAAAAGCAACACTGCACGTTGCCACCGTTATGCCCCGCCGCCTGCACAGCGATGCTGCTGCCTACGATCGGCTGTGCGTTGGAAATACGCGAGCAATTGTCGACGTACACAGTGCGTACCATGTGCCGGATATCGCCCAGGCCAGCGTCCCACGTTTTCCAGCTGGCGTTTCACCTCCTCTCGAACTAGACAGGAAATACCTAGGTAATGGTGTTCTCGTACAGAGTACCAGTATCGTGCACCGTCTGCCCCATTGTCTCGGGAAGTCACCGGGATACTGGCCGCGCTCCATGTTGTGTTGTCCAGCTTCTTGTTTTTTGTTTGTTTAGCCTCCTTGGCGTGGCTGTTGAAATTCGCGGTCAGAGCCTCCCAAACCGCCTGTTCGTGCCCTGCTCCGTATTGTGGACGCTCGCCCTCGGGCGTCTTGACGATGTTGTAGGTGGTGCCGGATGTGGTGAGAAATAAAACGCTCCGGAAATTTCGGTGTGTTTGTTTATACGTCCTTCAGCGGTGACATTTAGCATTGCGGCGTCAGAGATACCCAGAGTAGAAGACGGCTGAGGCTGGCCTAGAAACACTTCGAAGATGTACTTGCTGTGAAGTGAAAGTAGGATGCAAACCTTGCTCTTGTAGTCATTGGAGGTGGCCTTGTTTCTGCCAATAAAGATCGGGAAGTTTGCTATGACTGCTTGGATGTTAGTGGACGCAGCGTTCTCCATGCCGGCCAGTCGGTAGAAAAGGCAGATAGTCTCCTTGGGTACAGCACTCGTTGGAAACGGACTCGGACCTCTGTCGTGGGGCGGAAATTCACGCGCCCGAGTCTGTGTCGGGCATCTGGAATTACGGAACCAAGCAGAGCGGGCCACTGAAAGTCACGCTGAACTTCTCTGTCTAGCAATCAGCGCTGAAATGGCGTGTTTGGAATCCTCAGCCGCAGCTCCAGATCTGAGCCCGCGAAGGTTTAGAAGCGTGCCCCGCGCTGAAACTAGGCTCATAATTCGTTGAGAGCATCCTATGATACATGTACAGCTTGTTGAGCATCACCACAATTTCACAGAGTCAGAGTAAAAGTTGAAATAACCGAGTAAGGATCAAACATTGGTGATCGCAACGTCTGCCGGCTTCGTTTTTATGTTACATGGTCGATTATCGTCTCGGTGAGACATGTATATATATAATACGTTGGTGTAAAGAACGCCCAAAATCGTTTTCAGTCTGTTTGGTCTGAAATGAATAATGATTGAATGTCTTTGTCTAACCGCAGGAGCTATTCTAGCCCAAGAGTCGAACATCCGCATCACCGGCAGCGCCACAATTGCCTACAACGAAGCCACTCGCGACGGAGGTAAGAAACAATACAAACTGCATTTGAAGTATGTCGGTACCGAAGGTGATACCTGCAGTAGGTGTATCAGTATACGGCATTTAGTGCCTACATTCATGGGATCTCCGCATGACGCATGGGGTGCGGCTGCTGAATTCCTCCGGACAACCTGCAGAAGGCAAGCACTGTCAATCAGAGTTTACCGACTGGTTGCATGAGGTTCAACTCGGAGGAGGCGATGAAAGAAATGGCGCTCCAGGGTCAGTTGTGTTGACTGTCGGTGGTGTCCAAGAAGACGAGATGAGGAGAACAAAAGAGAGAGAACGAATAGCGCTCTTATCTCGTCTGGACCAAAAGAGAACAAAGCACTAACACCCTGAAACGAAAGACCAACCCTAATACTTCGTTCATCGGTGTCCTTCTTGGGTCCTGAGATTTTGAAATACTCATCTACGAAACTACAATTTTCTTGTGATTGTGCAGCATATATATATACAAATGAGCATTTGACATACCGCACTGATTGTATCTCCGTGAATCACATATTGCACTTTGTGCTAAAATCTCGAGTGGAAGAATGCCTCAGGAAATCTCGTATAAGATCCTCGGAGTGCACAATACTGAAGAAAGTCGTACACCTCAGACAAGAATCAAAACCAAATCAACGTACGTGTACCAAGTAAATATGGTGTACGGCTTGCAACAGAACCCGAAAGGGCTGTTATCAAACAAACAAATGAATTAATCAAACGAGGGGAAACAACTAGGAAGAAATCAAGAGAACATGCAAGATAATGTGCAGCCTCGGCAGCGGGGGGGAGTGAGACAAAAATGCCAACAAGATATGTCCCTACGCACGCGTACGAAGAAACGAGAAGAAGAAGAAAAAAAACAAGCGACCAGCGAAAAGCAGACAACTCAAAAACAGATACAAAAGGGCCATTGTGGGGAAGGCATGTGATATGCGCAGAAAGGCGCGGAAGCCCGGGCAGCCGTACGGTAGCTACATGCGGCCATAGTGATGATTGGCCAGACACACACTTCGATCTCTCGGGCGGTACCCCATCCCCGACCCCCCATGGGTGGGCATTGGTCGCAACGCTCCGTGTCAAAGGCGCGACGATCGGGTGTTGCACTGCCGCTTTGCTACTCTCCGTGTCATGCCATATTCCTCAGTAAGGCCTCCCTCCAGTCCTCGGACCGCCGGAACCATCTGTCGGCCTCCTGTGCTGCCCCGCACCACCGTTCAAACTTGATGCTATGATACCCTTCAGATCTTTCTCGAGGCGCCCCATGCAATCATTCTCCTGTTCTCCCGAGTAGCGCGCACCCCCGACCAGCTCCTCGCACCCACCTAGGCACAAAGATGTCAGGAGACATGTGAAGGAAGGGAAAACGTACGCTGTCAAGGGTTTCGGGCCGAGTGCTCCACTTTAAAACCTAGTAGTTTAGCGTCCGTCGGTGTCAAAGTCAAGGCAAAATAAGGCGAAATTGCTGTCTGTCAATGGTTGAAAGCGCTGTCTCCTGACATCTTTTCCTAGGCAGTTCCTCCTCCCCCACGCGTGCCACAAACCCGGCGAACAGTATGCTTCGTCTGCGAACCGTCGCCGTATTGCTCTTCTGTGGCAATTTTGACATGCGTGTCGGTACCTATCCTTAGGGTCGGTCCTAACGACAAGTGTTTTTGTTTTTCGTTTTTCCTTGAAAGTTCCTTATTTTTCCAAATACAAAGATGGGTAAATCTTATCGAGCACGATCTTCAGCTGGCTCGCAAAACACCGTCCTCCCGTAACATAGCCGTCATTTCAGCAGCAGCACTCGCGGAAAACATCCGTGTAGTGGTCCCACCGCAGTCGACCTGACTTGTAGGCAGGCATCGGTGCCTTAGGAAGTGAAATCCACTCCCGAGTTGTCGCGCTACAACGCCCAACGCCACTAACGCTTGAGCTACTGCCTTCAGCGAGCTCAGTCGGTCGGCCATCTCGGTGCGATAACTTTGTCAACTCGGGCATGAGAGCCCAGAAAGCTGTTGTGCCTTCTGCGTTTGGCCACTTGCAAATGAACTTGGCAACGACCCTGGTCAGCCTTGCGCTCTCGGGAGCGCGGTGGCGCAGCTCGAGTGGTGCGGCTGCCCGATGCTTCTCACCTTGTACCTAAGAACCACAAAAAAACTGGAAATACCTAAAACATTCTGAGGCGAGTTTTCCTCGGTTGAAGGTTTTTATGACTTTCCAGGACCAAAATCTGGAAAACCATAAATTTAAGGAAGAACCTAAAAAACACCTTTGTTAGGATCGACCCTTACCAGGTTCCCGTAAGTTGTTGCATTGTTTTGACGGGTCTTCGGGCGGTAGTATGTGTGTCGGTACTTCGCCATGTCTGCGCGTAGTACCGATACATAGCCCGCCGCAGGCTCCGCGCATCCCGGTAATTGTCAAGGATACAGGAAAATCGAGGCCGTAAATGCGACAGTACTGTCAAGAGGATAATTGGTTTTTTGCATTATTGAGTGCGGAGAAAGAACACTGGAGTTAAAGAAACGATAGAATAGACAAAACAAATGTTGTGATTACTACTTGTGACACCACAGCCAATGTTTTCCGAGGGTGCAATCCTATTGTGTTTGGGACAATGTGGCCTTCTCGGAGGTCGACGAGTTTCCTATAACTGGTACACATACCAGGGAGCAACGGACTGACGTTCGCCGTCAACTCCGTTCATGCCCGTTCTGGCGAAAGTCATAATAGGGGAAATTAAGCCGTAAAATGCAGCTGTACTGCCAAGAGGTGTAGCGATGCAATAGATAATGACAATATTCTTCGAACTGATACTCTTAAACCGTGAGCACTGCCAAGTACTTGTGTAAAGACATGACAGAGGGAGCTGTTGTTTCCGTATAGTACAACAATACCTGGTACGTAGTAGATAAAAACAGCAAAATCTCTATCGTCATTTTGGCGACAGAAAAGTGCGGGCTCTCCGAGCTTGTCATTAAATGGAGTTATCTACGAGGTCGACGGATATCGCACTAGGAACGCAGCAAATGTCTATCTGTATAAGGACCCGCACCCTCTGCCGCTGCCTCGACTGCTCGGGGAGGGTGGCGGGGGACGAAGGAGGATTGACAGAGGAAGAAAGAGGTAGTGCGATATGCAAAAATGTATCAAATAGTTTTGTTGGAAAGTTGTTAAAACACCTTATCATTAGCCCCCATCTCTCTCAGCAGCTTAGCCTTACTTTATTTAAACCATGTCATCAGTCTTAGTTACTAGCCTTCGCGTTTTGCGTTTTCCCTTGTTACCCTTACCCTTAATTGTAACCGTAACATCAGTCATAGCCTTGACTTTCCTTTTACCCTCAGTGCTAGCGTTTAGCTCAGTCCCTCAGCCTTAGCAATTATCTTAGCCATAGCCTTGACCTCAACCTCAGCCTTAGTCTCAATCTTAGGAATATCATTAGCCCCGGTCTCAATGGTACCCGTAGCTAGCCTTAATCTCATATTTCGCTTTACGTACAGTAGGCAGCGGTTGGAATCCACTCTTGAGAAAATGGTGTTGGTGTTTGTGGCGTACTGGCCCCCCGTCGTCCTGCCCCGTGAGTGCTCTTTGAATATATTGGTGTGCCTTTCTGATACTGTTTATTTCATTGGTGCTCATTCAATTCAAGGTCATTATTTAGTTTATCGGCGCTACCAAACTTACTGCTGTATTCAAATAATAGTGAGGCCGGATTTTGCCAAAATATAAAAGGCTCTTCTTTGCGGGGTGCGTACAGGCTTCCATTATTTAGTTACTGTAGTTTGCATGTCTGTTTGTCTGTCTGCTGTGTGCTGTATGTTTGTGTCAATCCTGAGTTTGCATTACTACTGATTGCGAGAGCCGTACGTGGTCGATTTCCACAAATCCGCCGTCTGCAGAAGTAGACGGGCTGGGGCCAACGCGTGGCACTTGCGTCGTCGCAACCCGTCACGAGTTGCCCGTGATCGCCGTGGTGCGGTGTTTTGGTGGTGTGTTGTGAATGCGGCAGGGTTGTTTTTCTTCGAACACGCACAACCTCTCCGAGTACAACGCAGCCTTGTCTTATCTACCTCTCTACCACGGTAGTGCAATCGTAAGGAAGTGGAGCAAGGCTATACGCACGTTTTCGCATCAAACCTGGGGGCACCGCTAAGACGGTTTTGTCTTCCCAGGTATGCTCAAACGGTTTATTTGGCCTGCATATCTAGCACCGCCTCCTCCTTAGGCGCCCTGCCGCCCTTCCCGGAGCACGCCGTAATAGGCGATAGCGGAGTGTCAGGAGCTACAACGTGTTGTCCGTCGCCTGTCACTATGCTATTTAACATGTAACCCTACTTGTATCGTGAGCTGTGGGGTACGGGAGAGGAGGGTCATCTAGCCATTTCGTAGATCCGCTAATCACCAAAGGCTCAAGATCACAAAACGCCAACCAACCAATGTAATAACACGAAGCGTCGAGATCGTAAAACACGACCAACGAACTTTCAAAACAAAATCAAGATCGAAAAGCCAGCCACTCGCAGGAAGGACGTAGGGCTTTCCCTCAATGTAGAGGCCCTCGTTGTTGCTGGGTTGGTAGGAGGAGCCAACGCCCGCGTGATGATCTATCTACTGTACAAGTAGTACCCGGTAGTATTTTGCGATGTTGAAAATATCAGCATTCCCGACATGATGACTTTGAGTAAAAGCAGAGAGTTTTTATGACGGAAGAAGATGAAAAGGTGGACGGCGAATACCTGCGGGACGTGAGCTATTAGACTAATAGTGTACTGTGTGTAGACTACAACATCAACATACCGGCGTTTGTATGACGGAGTACCAACAATGGCGATAATCACCACACACTCAAGATCGCAAAACACCAACCAACCATTTTGATTCCTGGTACTGTAGTGTACGGAAAGTCAAGATCGCGAAACACCAACCAACTACTCAATGTAAGGGAATTGTTGTTCTTCTTGTTGTTTTTGAGATCGGAGAAGAAGAGCTCGCGTGATGATATGTGTACTGCAGTTCTGTAGAGTACTGCTGTTGTAGGTTTCGCGATTAAACATCTCAAGACTTCCGATATGATATAAGGAGATTAGATGGTGCAAGAACATGGGGATATGGAGGACAAATGCCGATTTATGTACAGTAGTTTAGTGAGACTGCGGAGCGTGTGCTCATGTGCTCTATGGTATAGTTATGCCGGCAACGAACTGTCGACAATTACGCAATTATGATATTCACCAATCGGAAAGGTCAACATCGTGAACGCTAACCAACCAATGTGTTGCCTTGCTGTACAGCTGTACGGTATTGCTGTTGAATTTGATTATTTTTTTTCCTCGTTAAAACGGACCTTTTTTTAGTTTTTAGTATACGAATGTGTAAAATCGCAAAAAGCCAACCAGTCACGAAACATCAGCTGCCCGACTTTTGAAACGGAAAAAGAAGGGAACGGAGTGGGACTTTCTGAAAAAATGAAAGACGGCAATGGACCGGAATGGAGAGTGTAATCAGTCCAATGTCCATTGTTATTTAAACCAACGTCGTATCTACGTATGATATGTGGGAGACCGGCTGAGAGCGCTGGGTTGGGGTCAACGGGGCGTTTTTCGAAGCCTGGATCGATCACATGTTCTTCAATCATGACATCTTATCAACCACGTGGCCTACGCTGTTTTGCAGGGGCAATCAAGACGACCGACACCAGCCTGATATTTGGCACCGTCGCGAATGGGGTGGGGCCTTCGTCGACCAGTGTCCTAACAGGAGGTAGGGCAAGCAGTGGGATAGCTGGTGTGTAGTTTAAACAATTTCGCAGGAATCCCCACATCTGTAACCAGCCGGCGGGGGGGAGGGGGTCGCACAGACCAAGTAAAACGATATCACTGGCTCCTTCCCTTTTCTTCTTACTGATTACGCCGGGAAACTTCCGGGGGTACTGGTTAGGGCTAGCGAATTTTTGCGAGAGCCGAGCATCTTGAGAGTGCAGAAGCCTGGTCATGTATGTCTAGGAGGGAACGAAGCGAGTTTACAACTGAGTTCACATAAGGCGTCTGATTTCCAAATTGACAAAAACATGACTCGCCGCTTGAAACCTTCTCGGCGCTCTCGTCCGGTCTCGTGATACGCAGGCTTCATCGATACGATATCCTTCTTCGAAAATACTGCCTTTGACTTCGGGGGGGCAATATCACTCGCGAATCCTGTCAAGCTTAACATGAGCGATGTAACGTTTAAATCGAATAAAGCCGAGTCGGGAGGAGCTGTCTCTATGACGGCCACGTCATGGGCAACAGTGGACTTCAAGCGCTGCCGGTTTGAGAGTAATACGGGCACCCGTGGGGGCGCCCTGTATTTTAACGGCGAGGGTCAGAGGTTTCTTCAAGATTCTTATTTTCGTCTCAACGTTGCTGGTGAGACGTCGTTGAAAGGAATTCCAATTTTGCTTGTCACTCGAGTCCATGACGTGTTAGAGTCACAGGCTAACGGTGCGTATTCTGTCCAAGAAAGATATCCACGCCCAGACACTTATATCGACGTTTGGTTCGGAGATCTACTGTAGGTCACGTGCCAACTATAGTAGTACCTACGTTCGCATGGATGCTGTTGTAAGCAACATTTCCGACGCCAACGAATTTACCATGCGAGGGTGCGCAACCCTTGCAGCGCAAATATACCGACTGTACGCGTTGGAAATGCAACCAGAAGAGCAGTGCGCCTGAAAAGCTCGGGGAACGCATGGCCATCAAAACTATTTATTCATTGACTGCGGATAACGTGGCCACATGCACATGGAACAGAGCAGCATCCCCAGATCAACGCCGGACTTGATTGTATGCGCAATGCCTGTCGAATTTCCAGACGAGTCGGGAGGAGCTGTTTTCAACGTCGGCGCATTGGAAGTAAGCAGTACGGTGTTCGCGGAAAACACGGCTATGGATGGCGGATTGGCGATACAAAACCTAGAGCCTACTGTGGTGCTATGGAACGTGACATTCGACGGCAACATCCTGAGCTGCCCCGCTGAAACATACAGCTACACCCATGATGTGAGCACGGGTGTTGCACCGCCGACTCCCGTCTGGATATTTCAGCAAAACGTTTAGCTGGCGGAATACAGACGTCGGTCGTCTCCTTAGTTGTACTCGTATCGAAGTTGGGCAGTCGGTGCGCTGATGGCAACGGGTTTCTCTATTTTGGCATTCTTTACTTTGACATGGTAACGAAGCAATATCCACCGAAAGATAGACATGCTAATAATACATCGATGCGGATACAAACCTGTGCTCTTTGAGAGGGGCTTAGCCCAGACAAAAGTATCATCCCGACCAATGTTCCAGAGAAGTGTTCGTCCGTTTGTGCCTGCTTAGTGCACCCGTATGAGAAGTCCCTTGTTTTTTATCCTCGGGATTCTCGGTCCTATCCACCCTGTGACGCAACCATCCGCTCCGTTGGCCCTGTGTTTTCATCTTACTCCCCATCACGAAGTTTCAGCTCCTTTGACGCCGCCTGTGTCTACTTGTGGTTGACTCTGGCACGCGTGAACGATCTCGGGTTCCCTGTGCGCGGAGGTGCCAAACACGTTTTACAGTAATTATATCATAGCTAGGATGCCGACCGATTCTGTAAAGGGTTTTGCCTAGGGTTTAGATACCTCGTGCGAAAGTGATGTAGAGCACCGTAAGCAACAGTGTCTACGGCATAGGCTCGACTGTGTTGCCCTCGCCTATCGTTGTGCTTGTTAGGATAGACGAAGGTTCGTATATACGACGGTCGCGCATGTCTTTATGTGCCCTCCGGATCTGTCGTTTATGTGGAGATGTGTAGTGTTCTCGTATTGGTCTGAAATTTGAAATGTTGAAATATTCCATCTATCTGTCAAAAATTCAAATGTATTTGGACCGAACGCTATACTATTAGCTACGGTATTAATAGTACAATGTAGTCATAATCTGAGATATTTACCCACAGGTACAAACGTAGATACGCATAAGCTTGTATGTTTATGTTCATGGCAATGGAGGAGGAGGGGCGATCTTTGTTTTTGTTCTGTTTTCTTCATTTTGTTTTACTTATTATTTTTATTTTCCTCTTCTTTTTTTTCTGCCGCATACTGCTGGCGATATGTTTTCGTTCCTTGTGACTTGGCACTTACGTTGCACATTGTCGGATGACAAAGACAGTACTATTAACAGTAAGCACATATCACCTTCACTCTCTTCGCCTATCGCCACAACAAAAAGGCAACTCTCTGCAGGACAAGCATGGTGACTGCTGTAGTCGGCGTGCAATGCAGGCAAGCATACAATAATTGCCCTCGGAGTCCCTTTGTAAGCGCGTCCGTGATTCGTTATACAGGTCAACGATAGACTTTCCGTTTCAATTGGTGTTCCTTTCCTCTGTGTGTTTTTTAATTGATGCACCCGGACCCAACCCACATCCACAACCTACGTGGGAACCTGTGCGTACTGCATTCAATGTATTGCTCTGCTTTTCGTGCTTCCGTTTCGTTGTTTTGCTCTCGACAGAGTTCTGCTGATAGCTGCCGCTTCGAACTGGCATGTGCTCAATGTCTGGATGGGTGTGAAAGTGACCTGAGCAACGTCACGATTGATAGAAAGACGCTTCCCACCTGCGACCCCATACCCGAAGGCGTTCGGCCTTCGTCGACAGCCATCACTCTCCAAACGTTTGACATAATGGAGGGGTACTTTCGAATTTCTGCGGACAGCCCCGAGGTGCTAGAATGCTACCAAGAGGATGCTTGTCTTGGGGGTATCGACCCTAGCGGGTACTGTGCCACCGGCTACACAGGTCCATGTGAGTCAACGCAGAGGAATAGATGAATGCGGATACCCTATCGGTACATGCTGGAAAAATATTACAACGGGAAGGCACAGCCGGTATACCACTTGGGCATCAAAACCTTCGTAGTATTACGTTGTGTCACCCGTGGTAGCTAGGAAGGCCAGGGGTCCATGTCCCAAGGTTCGGCGAAAACGTGCCTCAAATATAATAGATTTTGCTACTACATGATTCAAATCTGCAAGCTGCCCCCATCAAAACGATCTGACATTCACGTTTCCCCATTTAATTCCCGCCATGCAGACTGCGCCGTGTGTAAAGAGGACTACATGCCAGGATCAAGTGACCGCTGCCATAAGTGCTCTGGAGAAAGCAGAGGGTTGGTAATCGGGTTAGCCACAACAGCGGTAGTCATTTCGCTGTTTATGACCATGTTGGCAGCTTCATACCTTATTCAAAAGGTGGGAAGTGCAGGCGACGAGGAGGAGAAGCAAGCACGACCTTGGTGGATGGGGAAAATGACGCGGGTCTGCACATTTCTTGTGAACTCTTTCCCTCTGTCTTCCATCAAGATCGTCGTCGTGGTGTTACAGATTGTTATCCAGGTGTGTGCTGTTAGGTTTAGCCCCAGACAAAACATGCTTATGAGTAGTTGAACCCGACGTCTAATGAAGTCTGCGTGCAGATAGCGGACACCGTTACGAACAAATGCGGTGTGCATAATTAAGTGTGCTAGAATGTGTGCACTGTGCGTGATTCCACAGCACGACTGAATCGTTTCCAGTAGGTTTTGACTCTCCATGAGAAGCTCACTCCGTACGAAGACTGTAAATATTCCAACAAAATAAACTGAAGATAGTACCGAAGTACCCACGTTTCACGGAGGCACATGAAATCGGATCCCAACGAAAGAGAACGTCCCCCGAAGCCCGAAAATTGATTCGGAGGATTTCCCTCAGATCCACCCTAAAATACACATACACAAACGGTCCTGATTGTCGACCCGCCAGCTGTACAAACGTTTGGTCAAACCCAAGCATAACTGCTCAGCATAGGGCCAGCATGTGCTGAACGACCAGCTAGATTGTCCCCCAGGTGGATGCGCTTCAAAATCGACGGATATGTGACTACTATTAACTACTTAATAATATCGTCCTGTAGAATGGTTCGCCCCATGCCACAGCATCGATCCCACTCCGGACATGGTGTTCTCGATATCCCCTGACTGACCTATCCACACCCTACACGTTCCCCCTGGTTTTCTCCTTCTGCAGTTCACTGAGATTGCGGGGGCAGTATACCCCGATGACTATGAGAAGTTTCTCGCAGGGTTGGCCCTAGTAAACTACGACATCGGTTCCATCCTGTCAAGTTCCTGCTTGTTCTCCACGGACTTCTACGACACACTTGTGCTTACTACCGTGGCTCCGCTGGCGATTTGTCTTGTGTGTGCTTGCACCTTCTTTATCGCCAAGTTTAGGAACCGTAATGTGCCCTCGGCGGGGCCTATTGTGAAGTACAGGCACTTGTCGATAATTCTGTTTGTCGTGTTTTTCGTGTATTCTTCGGTCTCCTTCACAATCTTCCAGACATTTGTTTGCGATTCTCTAGACGATGGTAAGGCCTATCTTCGGGCGGACTACAGCATTACATGCTATACTGACAAGTATAAATCCTACAGGCTATACGCTACTTTGATGGTGTGCCTCTACCCAGTTGGTATTCCTGCTTTCTTTGCGGTTTGGTTGGTGCGCCATCGCCGAGAACTAGAGAAACCTGACAGGGAAACAATGCTGAACCTCAAGCCGTACAACTGTCTATGGGCCGCATACAAACCATCGTGCTATTGCTACGAGATCGTGGAGTACTGGCGTCGGATCGTGCTCACCGCTTCCGCGGT
Organism: Costaria costata; assembly: GCA_036873775.1. Taxonomy (NCBI): domain Eukaryota; class Phaeophyceae; order Laminariales; family Agaraceae; genus Costaria; species Costaria costata. Next base: position 4,674 of record JAYJME010000969.1, on the reverse strand, counting down.
CTTTGTTCTGCCGGATACAGCTGAACAGGTCGCCATCGTGCTGTTGCTTGCGGTAGTGTTCGTGTTTATTTCCGAGTCTGTAGACCCATTTGACTCTCAAACCGATATGTGGATATATCGTTGGGGAAACGCCGTCATTCTGGGAAGTATGTACTTGGCTCTTCTTCTCAAAGTTGACCTTGCAACTGAGAGAAGCCAAAGTTCAGGGGCGATCACTGTTTTGCTCGTCGCGGCACACATATTTATGATTTTTACTGTAGCCGTACAGGCTTATCTCTCGATGAAACAGTTATGGGCGTCGCAGTTCACGAGAAGGATGGCCTCTAGGATAGGCCCCCCGCATCCGCGCGAAGAGCAGCAAACCTTGGGCATCGAATTGGAGGCATTGAACCACACGTAGCGTGTCGGCCAATGCGACTTGTGTGAAGAGCCCAATTGGTTGGTGGTTCAATATACTACATGTTGGCAATGTAGCCAAGAACAATGTAACTAGGAGTAGATGCAAAATCGATGCCTCAGACCGTATATTTGTACGACCACCACTGCCTTGGAATTAGCTACGAAGGTGTCGGCATGGTCTAGAACAGTACGAGTATGTGCTGATAGAAAGTATCTACATAAAGAGGCAGGTGTGCGGTCGACCTTCTTCTGGAAGCGGTTTGGAGTTATACACTAAAACCGGCCGGGACTCCAAACGTTTAAGCACGAGCAGTTACGCGAGTGAGCTACTAAATGTTGTCAATCCTGCCCTCCAGTTTATTGTTACGACCCTTCCTCGCCAAGGGTATCACGGACTACGAGATAGTCACAACTCACTGAGGGGGATCGCACCAGCGAGCAGTTGAGAAGCAATGAGACGGCCGGGGGGATACCTTTGAGGCCAAACGTCAACAAGGTTTGCTAGATGTAGAACTTTTATTGTAGAATGTTTCTCCGCTGAACCAAGCCACTCCGGTACTCAAATAGTTGTTAACGTACGATACACGACGACCACTCCATTGTTTGGGTGGGAGCAAGCTACCGCGGTACTCACGAAGTATTGGTTCGTACGGGATTCTGCTAGTACAAACATAGGGGGGACATATTAAACATATTATATTTCAGGGGATCAGAGCGACTCGGAATAGTGGCTGTCTTATCTGTTTGTGGTATTATGCTTGAAATATTGTTGGTTTTGCGATGTGGACCACCCTGGGAACGTTTGTTGCGCTGCCAACAACACAATCAAAACGTCCAAGTTAGAGAAAGGTACTTAGTCACTCGCCTGAGTAGCCTAAACACGGTAGTGAAGATGGGGGTACCGCCCCGTACCGTAGTACCGGTCATTTTTCATTCACTGTACGGTACATCATGGGCAGGGAACCAATCACGACGGTACTTCCACGGATATGTGATATACGGGAACCTGGCGCCACGATTCTTCTGCGATGTTGTTTGTTTAACAACAGGCCGCCAAACAATTTCACGGGAGGTTTGATTGGGAACCTAGCGACCCCGGGAATACGGTTCGGGTACCCGGCACCGCGATTCTATATATTTTGTACCAACGGGACGTTGAAACAAACCTTCATACCGCAGCAGTATGTAGACCCTTCACAAGCCACCACCGTTGTTCATTGACTGCATTTCACAGGAACATGCCACCACGGTCCATGAAAGCTAAGGTTGAAACGAGAACCGACAACCGCTGTGTCGTTAGAGCAGGAATCAGCCACCGTAGCCCTTCCACTGGAGGTTTTACTCGGGAAGGGGCCAATATGAGTATTGCTGGCTCGATAATCAGCCACCGCCGATTGATTTGATTTTGCGAGTTCGGTGCTTGTTTCGTGAACTTAACTGTTTTCAGTGCTGATGTTTGAGCAGAAACAAGTAGCCGCGATACGTCCTTCATTGTAGTATTATTCGCACGAGACACGAAGACCAGGGTATTTCGCGGGATGGAAACTAGACCCCACGGTACTGCCACTGTATGGTGTTGGTGGGAACCGACTAGTAGTACGATATGCACGCTACGAGAACCAACCCGTATTTTCATACCTGGTATTGTTCTACATACGATAGTTGTTTTTGGATGGGTACGGCTAGCTATGATGCGAGGGGATAGAATGGGTCCCTCCGCCCCCCTATGCCGAATCGGCCATAATCTGGATAGAGCAGGTCGTCCGAAATCGAATATCCTGTAATTTCGCAGGAGGCAATACTGTATTTCTAGGCTGAGAAATATCCCACTTTGGTAGTCTCAAAGCTGCTCCAACTTCCCCGCTTCGGAATACCTCATGCACGCAACGGTTTGTCAAAGATCTACCCCCACGTCATTGGCAGCGGTATTGAGTTACTGAAGAGGGGCGCCATGAAGATTGGAGCAACCGGAGTAAAATGATTTGTTGTTTATATACGTCGTACCAGATCAACATTTGATAAAAATCCGTAACCATACGCATGAAACACCTGGCGGTTGGGGCCATGGGATGTTGTTGGAAACACCCCCCCAGGCTCACAGCCGAACACTTGCAAAGGTGTGCAATCCTTGTAGAAAGAAGCAAGTTTATCTTTCTTTTGCCGTAAGAAGTTGTCAATGGGAACATACGTCTTGTTGGTGGAATAGAGTGCGGGTAGACGAAAAGTTTGATGCAGAATGCCGAAAACTCGTCCAGTTTGGCGGAGGCGGGTTCGGCGTTCATGGCACACGACGTTGTTGTAGCAGCGACGTGCGCCTGGTAGGATGCAAGGAAGAACACGGGTGCATATATGTCCCAACGGACACTTTGGTTTGAACGAACGTCAGGGTCGTAACGAAGGACGACGAGGTCGTAACGACGCAATCTTCTCTTCTCCGCAATACACAAGAGTGTCTATGTACATGGCAGATGTGAAACAGCACGAACTCAATATTATACCTTAACGTTGAGCAGTAGATGCGTTGCTTCATACCGAATATATTTCTGTATGAGAGGAAATGTGGCACATTTCCCCTCACCAAGCCTCACATGTATCTTAGCTCCACTTCTTGTCTTTTCTACGATCCTCCGACATGCCGGGGGCCAAACCATTTTTTTTTTACATTGAATTTAGTGTGGGGACAGCGATCTCGTTCAGTCTTGACTGCTTTTCGATTCTGACAAGACTGTTGTAAATCCATTTATTTAAAAAAATGTTTTTCGATTTTTTTCCGACTGTTGTCATTTTTAGATTGAAATTAGCGGGGGCGGAGATTTACCTTGTTTTTAGTTTCGGGACGGCGATCTCGCGCAGTCTGATTGCTTTTGGATTCTGACCCGAGTATCGGCCATCCATTTTTCATTTTCTACTTGATTTCTTTTGGAAAAATAAAATATTGGAATCAGTGTGGGCGAACTTTTAAGTTGAGTTTAGCGTGGAAACGTCTATCTAGCTTAGTTTGACTGTTTTTCGATTTTGAATCGAGTTATAAAAATCATTTTTTTGGTTGAGTTCGCCCTGTTTCCGACTTAAACATAACTTGAAATTTGTGTTGGAGCTCATATAGATATATGTAAAATGATCACCGCTCCACGAGAGGCCAGCGATCGGCAAGCGATTTGTTTACGTACCGCGCTCAGAATCGGAAACTTCGAACTCGATTGCTCGGCGTTGCCTTGACCTTCTCGACCGCGGCCTTCGACCGTCGACTCCTAACCCCTGGCTGTACCGTCTTCGGTGGCTAACTTCTCTGGGACGCGCGAGCGCCCCGAGCCAAACGGGGATGAAATTAGCAGTGGCAAGTCGTCTCGGCAGAATCGTTCGCTGGATCTTCCATCATTCATTGCGTCGTGCGCCCGGTTTGTGTTCATAGTCCGTACAGCAGTTGCTGTAGTGCGCAGTTTTCCATTTTCAATGTTTGTTTTAATACTTCAGCTGTGAGTTCTCCTGTGATCGAAATGGGGAATATGAAAAAGCTACAACGACAACGCTCATATGACATGCTGTTCCCTTTCGATGGGTTTTCTTGCAACAACAGCTAGCTCGACCCCGAGCAAGGCTCCCCTCCTCGCAACCTCTATCGGCCATCGCTTCTGGATCGCCCTTGCTTTTCGACTAAAATAAGAGCAAGAACGGCGGAACAACATTCTCGAGGAAATGGATAGTTAAACTACAACTCGAGTACGTACGCTACATATATTATACGAGCATGAAATAAGACTGCAAGATCGTCATGCCATCATGTCTGTCTGTTGTTTTATATACAGCATTACTGGTTTTCAGAGAGAATATAACCGTTCATAACAACGGGCTGAATCTTCATTTCTAATTATGTGATTGGTAAAACAAACACGACGTACGAACGTACACACGAACGAGTGTCGTTGGATTTGAGTGATCGCGAGCTCGAACCGGGGTGTCAAATAAAACAAACTATACATGCAGCTTACGTCCCGAGCCCCGAGCGCGCACGATCCTCACAAGAGTGTACGAGTACGAGTACGAGTACGAGTAAATCAGGTATATACGATCGCCCCGGTGGGCTATCATTCAACCACGAAGACTGCTACAGTATTATTAGTAGAAGAGTTGATGCCACAGGGGTTCGATTCTCCGTACGGAGACTTTTTATTCTCAAATGAGACCAACAGTAGTAACGGTCAAGAGCGCATATACCCACCACGTGGGTAGGCACAATTCGACGCGAGTCGACGAGGGAAGAAAGGGGTCAAGTCT
>JAYJME010000968.1:0-18552 GCA_036873775.1 Costaria costata | reverse complement strand
TTTTTGCGGGGGGGGGGGGGGGGATAAGGCTTAGTTTGGGCAGGTGATTGGTTAACCTTTTACCAGTAGTCCAACAGAGTAATACCATTTTTTTTTTTGTTCTCACATTAATTCTCATCGCTAAAATCAAGTCCGTGGTCACAGGACAGGCTCCAATAACAATATAGGTCGGTGAGTCCCCTGGATGCTGCCAGGGCCAACAGGAAACTTATTGCGCTATGATACATAGCACTATGGTCAACCCGCAATCTCAGCAAAAAAAACGCACGCTTATACCCCAAAAAACATTATATCCCTGCAATCACAAGACAAGTATGCAGAAAATCCACTCCTCCTACGATCAAACCATGGTTCGTAGTATCGGTATGATACTGGTATATACGGCAAACCGGTTGTAACATGAAATCACCTCACCTGTGTGTGCCCCCTACTGACGGCCCACTGGAGGGCCTTATCTGTTCCCCCCTCGGATCGGTTGCTGAGCAGCCACATCACCACCTCCACGTGGTTGTTCATGGCGGCGCGATCAAACGCGGCAGTCGTACACCCTTCCTCCCTGCTGACAATGATAACAGGCACACGTATTGCCTTTACCAGTATTTAACCCACAAAATCATACCAGATAATGTACCAAATATATTACGCTTTATAGGGGTTTTTAGGCTGTTTTTGGTGGTTTTGCGTGTGTTTTTACGAATCACGAAAAGGCGTAGACCCAACCCAACCCTAACCCTAACCCTAACCCTGACCCTGACCCTACCCCGGCTTAGCCACCGACCCGGGTGGAGCAATGATCCAACCTTCTTGTCGTGTGTCCGCTCGTCATGTATATCATACCAGGTATACTGTAGGACTCGTCTATGCATCCTTTCATGGGGTTATTTAATATATGCTATACATATTATTAGTACATATATACAGGTAAATATTATGATTTATTGTTTTGGTTTATTCTTTGTTGTTTCGGTTTTTGGGCGAGGGAGGGGAGATTGAATTAATCCATACTAATCCAAAGACACTAATTAGTTTTCGGTTTCGAGGAGAGGTACATTCACAAACCTACGATATAACGCCCAAAAATTAATTAATCCATACTATTTCAAGACACTAATTAGTTTCCACCTTCGAGGCACACGATAATGAAACCCGTATTAATGTCCTATTAATAGTACGCGCGATCGGAGTATTGTGAAGCTGACCCCTACTGAGCTATATATATAATATAGGGGTGAAAAATCGATCGAATACCCAGCTCAGGGTAATCCTTATAAGTATAACACTCTCCCCCCCCCTGAACGGCGGGGTCTTTCGGACAGAAGCGGTACCGATACACGGCCGTACGTGGACCTAACCTACCCGCTTCGTTTCAGTCAGTAGCCTTAGCCGTGTTCTTGACCCACAAATCATACTGTGTACCAGATAAAGTACAGATAAAGTACCAAATATACTATGATACGATTGTTGGGTGGTCCGCACATTTTTATTTTTATTTTCAGATTGTCCAAAACGCGCGGCGAAGCCGCGCTCGGGTCGGAGGCTTAGCCTATAGTCAGGGTCAAGGTTAGGGTTAGGGTTAGGGTTGGGTTGGGTTGGGTTGGCGACTTCTCTTGATTTGTAAAAAAAAAAAACACGCCAAAACACCAAAACCAGCCTAAAAAACCATATACTGTAAAGCGTAATGTATTTTGTACTTTATCTGGTACTTTATCTGGTATGATTTGTGTGTCAAATACTGGTGAAGGCGCCTCGTTTCAGTAGCGGTTTCCTTATTATTGTTGATAGGAACCGGTGAGACACGGTTTTAGGGACGCACGCGCAAGCGTTTCTATAATATTAATAGAAGCATTCGAGGTGAGATTCTAACTACTGTATTATAGTGTCCTCGACGACGTCAAATAAATGTGTCCAAGGTTTCATTAAAACCAAAACGGAGCTACAGGGGTAAAGTATCGATCGATTACGTTTACGTACCCAGCTCGGGGTAATCCTTATAACGGTAGCCCACTTAGCTTGCAAAGACGAGTTTCGACGAAATCCTCGATCGAGCAGCTGACGTTTTTGCAATTTTATGCAGGTACAGTATTAACAGTATACTTGCTTTAAGGTCCTCAGTTTTTGGTATTGCTATTGATTGTTTTCAAGGCTCCTTGTGCATGCTTGGGCCAACCGGTGCCCGGCCCCCGGCCATCAACGAACTGGCACAACAGGCACAACAAGCAGCAACATGCAACAGCATGCAACAGCCCGCATGCAACAGCATGGCTAACCACAAAAAAAAATGGGCGCCTCCGAAAGACAACACGTGTCTACTCTCGCAATGGTGCTGATCGGGCCGAATGGACCGGGGATCGAATTGGCCGAGGATCGAAAGGACTGATTGGACCGATTGGACCGAATGGACCGAACGGACCGAACAGACCGAATGAACTGAATGAACCGAATTGACCGAATGGGCCGAATGGACCGAATGGACCAAGTGAGTGGAATGGACCTAATGGAACGACCTAATGGAACGAATGGACTACATGAACAGAATGGACCACATGGACAGAATATACCACATGGACCGAATGGACCACATGGACCGAATGGACCGACTGGACCGAATGGGCGAAAGGTACAGGACCGAATGGTGAGATAGTCGCGATAAAAAGGGTCGCACCCGTATCCGTATCCCGCACTATCCCGCGCTACACACTGTATCACAACCGACACTTTCTCGTAGAGGTCCAAGCGCCCCCCGGACAAACGAACGCCTCCCACGGTACGGCTGTACGGCTGTACCATATATATATCTGAAAAGGTCGTATTTGGTGAACTACTTGCAACCAAGACTCGCCTGTTTCTGTTTCGATTAAGCCGCTTGACGAAATCTAATAATCTCCATTAAGGCGCTCTTTACGAGATGTACAAATCAAGATTCGCCTGTTCCGATGAAGCCACGTGACCACACCTAACCATCCCCACGAGTACGTGTGCAGAAAATTGTGACGACATCTATAACCATCTCGACCCGCCTGTTTCGATGCAGCAAAATTTGACGACAAATATTATTATAACTTGACTACTCTTCTTGTTATTTTTCCATCCGATATTGTGCAGCACGAGCTTCCATTTGATCATTCACTCACAAAGATTGTAATCACAAGAACAACGATCTCGACTCGACTCGCCTGTTTCGATGAAGCCATTTGACGACATCTAAATGGCCCTCCCCCGCAGCCCAGTTCATGGCAGAGACCGTGCATCCCTCGTCCCTATTTGTGTGCAACCATTTAACCACCGAAAGCCACCCGCCAGCGGCGGCAGAATCCTTACAAGCCACACGTAAAAGCACAGCACCAAAAATCACAACCGGTCGGTGGCATAAATAAACCGATTGTCACCGGTGGCAGTTGGCAGTTGGCAATAGGGCTTGCACGGGCCGCATTCTTCCTGAATGGTTGAGACGGGTAGCAATAGCACCATACGGGCGCCTTGAACTGTTAGAAGTACATGGATCACGAACGTAAAAATATGATCGATCCAAAAAGTTGTGAACTGTTACAACTACATGCTTTTTTTGTTTACCATGGCCACTTTGGTTGCCCCCGCGGTCGTGTTGTTGTGCAGCCAGATGACGACGTCCAGATGCCCCTCCTTTGCCGCTCCGTCCATCGCCTCCTGAACAACAACAGTCGAAAAAAGCAGACAAAAACAGCCAAACAGAGAATCGAAGCCTTTCAGCTTATTAGCCCCCTTTAAGAGCCGGAAACTGTTTTGAGGGACAAAACTGCTTGGTAATACTCGCATTAATAGTGTGGGATACTTTTTCCGGTGGTGAACGGGTTAAAGGGAAAAACAAAAACAGTTTGTCGTGTACTGAAATGAGTCCATCGCTTCCTGCAAAAAGAGAAACGAAACGCCGACAGATAATCGAAACCTTTTGCTTTAACCCCTTTAGAGCCGGAAACGGTTTTTGGGGACAATACTACTTGGAAATAGTGTGGGATACTTTTTTGGGGTAGTTTAAAAAGTTAAGGGAAACGGTAGCGGTTCGTGGTGTTCGGCCGTACTACCTGCCGCACGTCCATGTCTTCCTGAAAAAAACAGACAACACAGCCAAACAGAGAACGAAAGCCTGAAGTAGAGAGAAGCGGTTTGTCGTGTTGAGCCGTACCTGGTACTACCTGAGGTATGAAGTATGAAATGGATGCAGGTAAAATATCGTTTACCGAAAATGCTCAAGACTATTGTTACTACAGTATTCATAGTACTATATACGTATGCTGGTATATTGTAGCCGCAGGTTTGTCCAACATCGTTGGTGCTGCGGACTCTACTCGATCAATGGCCAAGAGCAGCTATTAAACGTACGACGCAGCAAGTGACATGGTATGCATGCAGCCCATGCGCCGACGAGCATACCTGGTACCTGGTAATGTACCCGGGTATGCCTGCGGTGTCATATTATCTTGCTTGCTGGGAAATAAGATTATTAATTTTGCCCAACCACCTACTCGTATATTGTATATGCCCTCCATTACCTTACTACAGTAGTTTGATGGTTGTGTTGTGGTTCGGGCCTGTACCCTTTGTTTTGCTTTTGAAACCGTCACTTTTACTTTTCAGTTCAACTCGTATTAGTGCCATTAATAGTGCCATTGGTGCCATTGGTGTCATTCTCGACAAATCGTGGTCACAGGTGTCTTCCCTCGTACCCCCCCCCCCCACCCCCGGGTACTTGCTCCCGTTTCCATCGCGCAGAGGGTTCAACATTCCCATTGCTCGTCGATTTCCCTCGAATTTTCTAGCTCACATATAATTCCCAAACGGAATCCTACAGTCCATGACCATTACAAATACTTGGTTGGTTTTGTTGTGGCTATAGGCTCCGTACTTGGATTGCTATTATAATACGAAAGTCCCACTTTTTAGAGCATCTGGATTATAATCCGCCTTTATGGGCTGTTGTGCAGGAGCTGTATAGTGCACATCAAACCCAGAAAACACATCCTAGATACAATGCAAATCATACAGCGCCCACCCGGCAACATTAGCTATAGATAGATACTACTGCCTGTACAGATCAGAACCTTATCTGCCCTCAATGATCTAGATCATTAAGTGACGTGTTATCAGGAACTTGTCTGCCCGGAAAGATCTAGATCACTAACTGGTCTGTCATCAAGAACTTGTCTTCCCTGAAAGATCTAGATCATTAACTGATCTGTCATCAGGAGCTTGTCTGCCCTGAAATATCTAGATCAGATCTAGATCATTAAGTGATCTGTCATCAGGGGCTTGTCTGTCCTGAAATATCTAGATCAGATCTAGATCATTGAGTAATCTATCATCAGGAGCTTGTCTGCCTTGAAAGATCTAGATCAGATCTAGATCATTAAGTAGTGATCTGTCATCAGGAACTTGTCTTCCCTGACGCGATCTAGATCATGAAGTGATCTATCATCGGTAATCTGTGTTGAGCTACTGTGCTGTAAGTACACTTACCGTGGTACAGTCGCTACCCTCCTCCAGCAGAAAGGCCAGAACGTCGAGAAATCCGCTCTTCGCCGCCCGGTTCATCGCATTGAGGGAGTATCGGAACACCTATCATACGATCACACGACGAGCAACAAACAGATGAGGAGGAAATGAAAGGCGAGGAGGAGAAAGGTTTTGCTGGTCCCTTTGCCCGTTAGACATATGGTGGTCAAATTATTAATACCGTGGAATTGCGGTAGTACGAGGCACGTACGGATATATTTTTTAACATCAACAGGAGGAAGAGGCGTCGGAGAGAGTAAGTCCGGTTAGCTCCTTTGGGACTTCAGAGCGAGAAATACTCGAAAACAGCTCACGAGTATTACCAAGTATGTATACATTTACTAACCTAGCGTAATAGTGAGAGTGTCCGAAGTTAAACGACAAGCGCGCAGCATGCTCAAAATGCTCCTATTGTTCATAATGCTCATATATATATATTGCTCATATTGCTCACAACGTCCATAATGCTCATAATGCTCGTAATGCTCATAATGCTCATAATCGTTTTGCTGCACGCTTGTTCGATCGCAATATTCGTGGTTTGGTTGGTCGCTACACGTTGGTCCCAAAGAGGATGAGATACAGGAGTATTTAGTCGGGACAAACCGAGCGATCGAGCGCGAAACATGCACATATACATAATATTATGCATACATATACGTATACAGGATGACAGGTGGGTTCGGCATTGGCCCCGCTGGGATAATGAGTGCTCTCCGCGCTTTGAGGCCTTTTTATCGGCACAAGACGGACCTTTTGCTTTCCCCCTTCCGCCACCTCACCCGCCTGCGTCGACCGCATCCGGGGAGGCCCTGCCCGGTGCCCTGCTAAGAGGTATGCCTACCCGTCAAACCGTGGGCATGTGAATGCCAAGACGTGAAACGCTCTTCTTATCTCCAAAGAAAGGCGCACGATAACTGTTTATCCGCGATTTGAGGAAAATACTAAATACTACAGTAGGTGCGGTATCTCCTTGTACGGTTTACCTGGCATACTCTTAATCCGCTTTCCTTACGATAAGTGTACGAATAGTGCTTCAGAGTATCAATCGACTTCAGTGGAGGCTTCTTTTTGCTCCCGCAAAGTACATACTAATTATGCTGAGTGCTGTATTTTTCCAAACGTTCTGTGCGAAGAGCACTTTAGACAGAAGATAACGCAAGCCCCACTACCTGGCAGCTTGGACATGTGATTAATCGTTGTGCGGTGCCTAATATTTGTATTAAAATTTTGTTTCTGAGTGCCGATCACAAGAAAAATGAAGGAAAATAAGTGAAGACCGCTCCGTATGATAAAAACGTAAATAAAGGCGCGACAACCAAAAATTTGCTGCACAAATAGCAACAGTAATAGGTCTTGCAATCTGTTGGCGCGGGTTTTTAAGGAAGTTTTGTCTTGACAATTGGGTAGGCAGGTTCGCAGGGCACAAATTTCTTGGGATTTTCCCTATTGCTGCGATATCGGCGCAGCCGCGCTGGTGGCCAGTTTTGGCCCTTTTTGGCAAGTTCCCAAAAAACAAGCCTCTCCATGGTTTCTAGCGTTCGAACTTGCGTATAGTCTCCTTTGAACATGAAAATTAATTAATGTCTTGAATTAGTATAGATGCACTAAATTGATTAAAATGCTACCCCCCCCCCTCCCCCTCCCTTCTAGACACCAACGTGCTAATGTATTTGACGCAAGAAGTCACCCCGGATGAAACAACTTCGCGTTTTTATTTCTTAATATCTATCAAACTGCTGTGACCTCCCGGCTAATCAGTTATTATATAAGGGGGGGAAATCGTCCCAAGCAGTTCAGTTGTTAATAGTTGTCAGGATTGGAGGAACACATCGTAAAATAAAGTCATCATTTTTTTCCCGGCTAGTTTTTCGAATCCACCATATTTTTCGACACGCATCAACCTAGTAAGCTACCTGGTACCAGTATGAACCTACTGGTATTAGCCTGTTGATGTGAATGACCTATTAACTATGAACCTATCAATTTATTAATATGAATAGCTGCTGCTACAACGGATCGACCTAGACCGTTTCAACGGAGGCAATCATACCAGATAAAGTACCAAATATATTACGCTGTATAGGGTTTTTTAGGCTGGTTTTTGTGTTTTTGTGTTTGTGCTTTTTTTCACAAATCACGAGAAGGCGCCGACCCAACCCAACCCTGACCCTATCCCTAACCCTAACCCTAACCCTGACCCTAACTAGGTTAAGCCTCCGCCCCGAGCGCGGCTTCGCCGCGCGTTTTGCATAATCTGAAAAAAAAATGTGTGGACCACCAACAATCGTATCATAGTATATTTGGTACTTTATCTGGTACAAGAACACGGCAAAGGCGACTACTCTTGCAACGCGGCAACCCAACGGCAAAGGTATCTACAGTATCTGTTTTTACGAAGGGGCTAAAGGAATACCACAACCTGCAGCAGCAACAGCAACACCAGCACCGCACTGCTGTACCAGTGCACTGGTTGGTATCGTATGCATATCTCCAGTAGTTTTTTGGCGCATTGAATGTGGTGCTATCTCGCATGGAAAGCTGAACCGCGCGGTACGCTATTATCATGCTTTCCAGAATAATGTACATCGAAGTAGGCTATTATGTCGACTGCCTACTATCGATCAAATATGCCAGGAGACGGCACGATTACCGCTTGACGGACGGGGGTCAAGGCTAATGCCTTGACGGACGTTCCTTGACGGTGAAAACCCGGGACACGAAGTAAAATTCCCCGATTTTTAGAAAACGCCCGTCCATATTTTTGGAAACCCGTATTTTTCTAGGGATTTTGCAGAGTTTTTTTTGCGTTCAGATCTGCAGTAATAAATGTCTGCCTTGGCAGTGCTGCTGCTACTGTGTTGGCGCTCTGGCGCTGGCACGCAGCACGCAGCAGCACAAACAAACAAAAAATAATAAACAAAAAAAATAGGGGTTTCCACAGATGTACTGATGCGTTTTTCTAGAGGGGGAAGGGGACAACACGTCTAGACGAATGGAAATGCCTTGACTGACGCCATGAACTGACTGACTGCTTGACGGTTGCCCGTCTCCTGACATATTTGCTGTTGATATAGCTTCTCCATCCCCAGTCGCCATCGCATTGAACAGTTTGCCTCGTGCGACGAGTCATAATGCAGAAAGAATAGGAATCCATACAGACTTCCGCAGCAAGCAGGCTTACCCCTCTAGAAGCCTTCATGAGCTCAACATGTCCCAATTCCGCCGCGAGATTTCCATCCTCAGGAAACCACAACCCCGGAGTCCCGCCATCTTGATATGATAAAATAAGCTTCCTGGAAGGCATGTATGGCAATACATGGACACAACGTTCGTTAACTCTGTCCCGCCATCTTGATGTGGTATGGCAAGCTTCCTGAGATGGTGTACGCCAGGGTATGGTGGTACATGCACTCAACGCACGATCTGTATCAAATTTGACAAACCCTGTCACGATGATCGAATCGACAAGCTCCCTGAAAGGTACACGAAGTACATACGATGCATGTACACCAAACGCTCGTAACTCTGTCAAGATGGGCTGGTCCAGATGATCGATTCGAGAATAATTGGCGCACCCAAGCAGACATGCATGCATGCATGCATGTCATGCATGCAACTACTACTGTTGTACGAGTATGTTCGTTTAGAAAGGATAAACCACTGAGCTACTTACTCACTCAGGGCTAACGTTTAACAGGTATACCAGGAGAATAATACCCCACGGAGAGCTCGTATAAATACCCAGTCAGCGTTGGCTACGAGTACTGTACTGTAAGTATTTTATTTGTATACGTTCGTTCGTTGCTCAATGGTTTTATTATCCTTTATACGTGCAGTAAACGAACATGCTGTCGGTGGAGCACGGGAGGTGCGGCGGGCGAAGGGGGTGTGGGGGGGATGAACCACCACGTGAAGCACCACCATGCGAAGCACAATTCATCATGTAGTCCATCGGCATGGTCTCGGGATGGTGGTACGAACTCGATATATATGTACCTACCTGGTGCCAGTACTGTAAACAAACCTACATTGACAGCCGACACCAAACCTGACTGTATCGAACGCAAAACCCTATTAATAGTCTAAATTAATGCATTTAGTGTACGTACGTAAGTCGAGCGTAAAGCTGTTCAAGGTACTCGTACTGTATAGTTCAAGGCACCCGCCCACCTGACTTTATCCACCGCAAAACCGTACTCTGTAAGGTGCAAGTCGAGCGGGAGCTGCTGCTTCTTCTTTAACCGCGCGCGAATGCGGCAGATTATCTTCATGCTGACCATCACCCCACACAGCTGCTGCCGCTGCTGCTGCTGCTGCTGCTGCTGCTGCTGCTGCAGGCTTTGTCTACTCGCACGGAGGTAGAGTTAGTCTTGGCCATCGTCATATCGCCATCGCCAGACTGCCCGCAGCCTGCAGCTGGTCATCGCGGAAGACTTGCGGACTCGTTCGTTCGGACTCGTTTTCCTCTATTTTTAGCGGTAACTTCTCGAACCGGCAGGAAACCCGCCGCGTTATTTCGCGCATTTTTTTCATACAAAAAATCTTCGCGCACATTTTTTTGTTTTGTGTTTCTGATCATTCTGATGATTCTCCACACATCATGGGACAGATCGCCGATTGGTCTACGAAGATCGTTCACAGGGCAGATATGATCTAGCTAACGTTGTGGGGTGGAAGCCGTGGTATACTATGCATGAGCTAGCCGAGATCTACAGCAGTAGCACACCACGTTTCCTGTGTCTGATCTGTACTACAGAGTAGTACTGTAGTACAAGCAGTACCATATGTACATGTACTGTAATAATACGCATACAGATCCTCCTCGTGCACAACATCTATCTCATGACGGCTTGTGGGGACAAAACTACTTGGAATACTCGTAGTGTGTGGGATACTTTTTTGCGGTACGTATTATAGTATAAGGATTAATTAAGATCCAGATGAAATCACAGCAGTATGATACATTTAGATCGTTATATGTCCGATGTGACACGTGTGTAGTGTGTAATTCTCCCATCTCCCGTGAACATGGCCGGATGACCGGTACCCGGTATCTAATGGCCGACCGTCAGTCGAAGGAATCGACAGGAAGGTTTAGCCCCGGGCCTGGTACTACACAGTACGACAGTACAGTCAGTTGTTACAGTTTAGTTCTGTGCGTTGTCACATAGCAAGCGAAAGCATATGCTACGTCGTGCGTACTCTGTATGTGGGTTGCAGCTTCTCGAGCCAACCGCCACGGAAGGATAGGATCGTTTGTACGTATCGTGAGTCGATTTCAAAATTCGCCGGGTCACATACCTTCGGTTTGTGCCAACAACAACGCATATCGGATACATACATCCGTATACCTGGTAGGGTAAAGTATAATTATTAATAGCGCCTGAAACGTGTCGTAAGTTCTACGATCACAACATACTTCGAAGTAGATGCAAGAGAGGCCTCGGGCAGAAGGGTCTACTCGTAGTGCGACAGTGCTCCCCTTTGCATCTGAACACTACCAAGGCAGGCTCATGACCAAATACTACATGCCTGCTGCGACTGGTCCAATTTTCCGGCATCTGTGTTGCTTATAGTGTTGGGTGTTGCGGCATTCCTTTGGTTTGGCCATTTTCTTGGCGCATTATTTTATCTGTGGGTATACGTGATGGCAAACACAAACCCCTTGCCTCGGAAAAACGTAGAAAATGATGTACTCGTAGTGCAAGTATGGGCAGTAGTCGAGTAGAATGTGGTGGTAGAGAGTATGAAATATAGTACCGTTGTACTATTTCGTACAGTATACTACTGCTTGCTGCTGGTGTTGTTGGTGTGGTCGTTTACGTTCCACAGGGTGACTCGAGCGGGCACAGAAAAAAAAATCCACGACCCCAAACTACCCCCCAGGGCAACCCGGGGTCGAAAAATGTTGTTTTCAACGTATCGTATAATACCGGTACGTACCAGGTATTATACATGCCATATACTACTGCAGTCTAACGAAGCTCCCACAAACAGAATTTAGTGCACTGCCCATACATTCAGGCATTCACAACGAAGGCTATTTACACGTTTCCGAGCACCGATTTCGTCCGAGATGCGGTATTCAGCCCACCAACGGCCGAAAGAGAATATGCCTGGTCGGATTTCTCAGATTCAGAAATCGCGAGGCGTTCGTAGGGGAGGGGATGGACGCTAAGAAATGTATATAAGTATTACAAAGTTTGCAAAGTACGTCAGCTGCGAGTTAAAACACGCCCCAACATGACTCCCTCCCTCCGCATGCGATTCGAAAATATAAAAATGGAATGTATTACCGTACGCATGACTATCCGTGCCCTACGATTAAGAGTGAGCGCGTTCGCACGAAAACATTGCGCAATATCGCCAACACCGACGGCGAACGCTACCAGGTATGATTCATCAATCACCAACCACCACGTACACCCCTGACCACACCTTGTCCAGACGCCCGCTAACGGTAACGACGCGGTTAAACATACTGCACACCTTGCGAGTCTAACGCACCAGAGGCACCGAAACAGCCCCTATAAGCCAGCAAAATACTTCGTACGTAAGCAAACAATCGGAATTTGGCAAAAACAAAACCATCGCGAATCTGCTCCAACCGTTGTCCTCATCACCACGTACAACATGGCTATTTTCCACCACAAGAGACGAAAAAAAAACAGCACCAGCACGAACCACCGCCGCACCGAGCAAGCACGCCAGACAACCATCACGACGACCTCCCGAGCGCACCCGCCGCATCTCTCGCCACCCCCCAGTGCAGCGCGCACAAAACAGCCCCCATCGCGGACAGAGCCCACAAGGAGTGGCACGGCGCAGCCATCACCCTCATCCCAAACGCCCACAACCCGGCATACAAAACCGCAACCGACACAAGCCCGACAGCGGCGGCCGCCCCCACCTCTTCCGAGAAACCCGAGTCCTCCCCACCTCCCCCCGCCGTCCTCCCTCGAGCACCCCTGGAAGCTTTCAAAGCCCTGGTGGCCTCCTTACATCCACCGCAGACCTTACACACGCAGCGGCAGAACTCGCACCAGCCCGACGGCGCCGCCCGGTCCTTCTGAGGGCAGTCGCAAGCGACCACCCTAAACCCGGGGCCGAGAGCCACCCCGGCCCCTACCTGCACCCGCTCTTGATCCGTCTCTACGAAAACCGCGCCGTGTCCCCCGTCCGCGTGGAGGCACTTCCCGCACGCCCCGTGCCCGTTCGGCCGAGCAAGCGCCGCGGCAGCTAGCGCGGCCGCGGTCGAGTCTTGGTGTCCTCTAGTCCCGCCGCCGCCACCGTTAGAGCCGTTGAACCCGCTAGAGCCGTTAGAGCCGTTAGAGCCGCCGTTAAAGCTGCCGTAACCGTCCCCCGTAGACCTTGCGACTTCCTCCGCCACCTGAGCCTGCAGCTCCGCCAAGAAGCCGCTGATACCAGGAGGGGACGGGAATGCGCGGGCGCGGCGCGCGAGCCAGACGCTAGCGAGGACGGGAAGGAGGGCCAAAGAAGCCAGGGCTAGCTCTCTCGATGCCACGAAGGACTCGTGCAGTCCCCCCTTCTCGAGAAGAATACCGGCGGCGGCAAGCTGGGGCCCCATCAGCACTGCGGGTGCGGGTGCGTAGAGCAGGAGGATGAGGCGCTGGTGGGCTGCCGCAGTGGGCGAAGAGGAGGGGAAGATGGCGAGGCTAACCAGCAGGGCGTAGAGAGAGAGAGACAGCGCCATCAACACCATGGACAGCTCGCCTGTTTTCCGTTCCGATAGGACCGCGCATGATCGCGCATGGGGGGGGGGGGGGAGGGCGTGGCGTGGGAGGTGCAACAGAGGGCCAAAATAACTAGTTAATACTACCTCGTGCCATAGTCTACACCAGGTAGTGTACTACATACCTACAGTATATACTACTTCAAATGACGTACATTACTAGTGATTTCATCAACACAAACACCAAAAATCTCCGAAATAATCACGACAAGCATCTTGAGTTCGTCAGCACTTCTTCAGCGTAACCTCCCTTGACGTTGTCACAACAAATACAAATAACTAAAATATATATATAATCACGTTTTCTATCTAAGTACGTCAGCACTTCTTACCCTTGAGCGTAAGTTCCCTGAATGCCACCGGGAAGGACAAGGCAAAGGTCTTCACATGAGCCGCAACAATCGCAGCGCAAGCCACGACCACTGCAACCTTCCGGTTTTGCAGTAATCGCACACAGCCTGCCAAAGGCACAGGGGATCGCTTCACCACGCGACGAATCCCGTTTCCCACGGTTCCGAGCACGGCTATCAGGTACACGAACGTCAGCATCCACCCCAAGCTGACAGCGTAGACAGCGATTAACCCCTGTGGCAAGAGAGCAAGGGGGAGGACCGAACGTGACACAGCAAAGCGGGTATATATTATACCAGGTATTGTAGTACATGTTAGCAATTAGGAACGATCGCATATTTGACACCATGCAGCAGCACGGAGAAAGTTTTGTTTGAAACCATTAACAGCATATATTCGTAGCGGGCACATACCAGGAGCGTGTTAGCGATTGGGAGTGAGCGCATATTTGACAGCATGCAGCAACAGCAGCACGGAGATTTGTTTTGTTCGAAATCATTAAAAGTGCTTGATGGAGAGCCAACTCTACCGTAGGAGGGAAAGGTTGCGACATATATAGCACACCTAACGGGGAGACAACCTAAGCCTGCAACGGACGACCTGCATTATACTGGTGGTAGATTCATAGCATCGCCACATGTCTCGCCCGGAGACAAACGCGCCAAAGCGAAACATACACCACCAAAACACAGGCCGCAATGCGAACCACAACGCGATGCAAGCATGGACGTACTGTATCACGCATCACACGCACCGTGCGAACATGTACCGGTATGTATGAGCTTCGACGAAAGATATTTTCAATCCCACAGCGGAGGTTGGCTTTGGTTAGCTTTTTAACGATTACGTAACAGTATCCTGCGCAGTGAAATCTGCTCTTGTCGCCACCTGTGTAATACAACCACCCACAACGAACAACCAAGCCTACGTGTACTCCCCTGTCGCATATTACTACTACTATAGTACTATTAATATTAAATAATAGCACCGAACCGGTGTGTTTCCGATACCCCAAAACCTCGATTTTCATTTATTTTTATTTTTTGTGTGCGCATAATCCTAACAACAACTCAATGGCCGGTATTCTATATTGCAAAGTACGAACGGAATTTGGTAGCTCCTCATCAGTCAGAAATATGTTCGCCAAAAAGTGCTACAGGGTGGGGCTACGATTTAAGAGAGGTGTGTGTGTGTCAGGCCAACTATTAATAGACCCATCTCAAACCTTTTATTGCTGCACTGTGGAGAGACCTATACCTGACTTTAGTTCCATTCGCTCTGCCCCCAAAACCAGCATTTCTCTTAAATCAAAACGGAAAGGATGTAGCAATTATCGTGCCCGTGCCAAGCCAGTTGACCTATCTTAACCCCTTCACCAAAGCAAACAAGGATTCCACACAAATTCCAAGTAGTTAGCCACCAAAAAAATAGGGGGTGCGGTTCTAAGGGGAGTAACGGGTAAATCGGCGTTTCTCTTAAATCGGACCCCCCCCCACCCTGCCCCCTGTACCCCTATCACAGCTTACCTTGACCGGCTGCAATCGAAGAGCGTCTCCCGCACCCTCAAACGGGTTCACAGTTCTGACCCCGCCGGCCACCACCCCCGCCATCAGACGCAAAAAATTAGCTCCCGCCATCCAGACCATAGAAACCCCCGGCAGCGAAACGACCTTCTCAAAAGCACGCTCCACGGCGGCCGGCAACACGATGGACATGCCGTCACCCTCGACCCAAAGAGTCAGCACCACCACTAGACAGCACGACGTCACCAGCGTAACGGTCGCCAGCGTCCCTTGTCCGCGCAACGAGGCCCACCGCGAGCGCACCGTGCGGCCAACGGCGTCGACGTGGAAGTGGCTTCTAGGGGTGAGCAGGAGCGGCAACGGAGGAAGAGCCCCCTCCTTGCTGGTCTTGGCCGACAACCCCTGTGTCGTGGAGCGGAGGGTTTTCAGCGTGGGAGGAAGTATATAATAGTTTAGCTCTACCTGGTAGCTATTAAGGAAGTCGTGTAATAATATTATAAAAGAAAAAAAACGTCAGCTGCTGTGAGATCGAGGACTTCGTCGAAACTCAACTTTGCAAGCTGTGTGGGATACTTCGATCGCGCGTACAATTATACGTGTTTTGTATAACCCAATGGGGGATGTATAGTCCTTATTGAGGGGAAGAATATCTAACAGCCATGGAACTCGGGAAGTGTACGTACAAAGGTTATGTGTGGGCATACAGGATTTCATTAATGGTACATAAGGATACATAGTTACTTTTGAGGGGAACAGAGTCAGATACCTGTGGGGCTGAGGGGGTGTAGATCGTATAGTAATAATAATGAAGATTGTGGGCGGGGGGGGCAATGTATTATCAGTAGTAGTAGTAGTAGTAGTAGTAGTAGTAGTAGTAGTAGTAGTAGTATTTGTAACCGTCGTCAAGTCGTGTGTGCCTTGCTGGACGGCGTACTATTACGTCGGACGCTTCAGCTAAATAACTAATAACTGTAAGGGGGTCTATCCCTATCATTTTGGCACCGTCAAAATCATGGAACAACTTGTATTCGCTCCTACAGAAAGTACCTAATTAAATAATAGTAATATTAATAGTGTCCCGGCTGAGGTAACCCCAGATGTATATACTACAGCACGCCTGCAGGGGAAAACCGCTCCAACACAAAGCAACAGATACAAAAAAACAAAACAAAACTTACCCGGGTTAGCGCAGCGGCGAGCACGAGGCACGCCACACACACCCACGCAGGGATGAGCAAACAGGTGCGGTCTGTGACCAGAGACCTTGCCACCGCTAGCACCTCGTCCATCGTCGTCGCCGTCTCTTCCAGACCACCCTCCGGCTGCAATCTACACGGGGGACGTAAAATAGGTGACATAAGACCACTGTCAATGGGAACGCGAAGTTTGACTTTTTTTCTTTGAAAAAAATAGAAGAAACTTTGAGGAGGCTGAAGTGAAGATACTCTCGTACCGCCGCCGTGGGAAAAAAGAGGATTTTGTTTTTTTGTTTTGTTTTTTTTTCACGCGACGCAACTTGTTTTTCTAGTTGAAAATTGTCAAACACGCTCATAAAAAATCTACACGGCGGCGACGATGGACTGGAAGAGACGGCAATCTACACGGGGCACGTAAAATGGCACCAGGTATTTAGTATGTACGGCAATTACCAAAACAAATACGGTACGTACGAATGATCTGAATTATAATACGGTCGACACTTATTTCCAAAACTAAATGTTTATGATAGGCAACGTTCATAAATCTCAACACTAAACTGTCATAGTGCCATATATGGCATATACTTGATGATATACCGGGAGATATCTTAATCTTAATAATAACCAAACTTAGTTATTAATAGTAAAAACTAAGGAGATATATTATACAATGTTTTTTGCGTCAATCGGTGCGTCGCTTCGCCAAGCCAAAATTGCGGGATCGTCTCGGATCGTCTCGGATCGTCTCCTTCTGCTGGCCATAACAAGTTTACTTGAACGAAACTGGTCTATTTTTTCGTTTCTCAGCAGTGCTTGTCTTTCCCTGTCGTAGTACAGCAACATGTCCTTGTATACAGAAATGCCGCAGCTGCTGTATAATACTCCTGCACGACGGAGCATCCTTGTCGGGCCGCATGTTGCATGAAGGTGCTGCCAGGTACCAGTTATGGTATTATATTGTACACAAGAGACCGTGATTTATACATAACAAGTATACCTGGTAAGCGTTGAAAGTATGTCATATTACATATACGGCAGTATCCATACGTGGAAGCATGACACGAGAGCATCGGCAGCCGGTAACGGTAAAAGTTAAAAAGCGCACCTGCTTGACGATTCAAGGACAGCAGCCGCAGACCGTGTTCTCTCCTTTGCCCCCGCCCCCGCCGCATGAAGCTTCTCCAGCTCCGAGAGGGTTTTGACAACCCTGGCGCAATTTTGTTCATGAAAAATCAAACAAAAGTGATCATGAGAGATAAAAAGCAAGAAACTCCATTAAAAACAGCTTGCAAGCTGAGCATCAACTATTAATCGTATAATACTACTACTGTAAGAATAATGAAATCGTCAATCGGCTGAACTCGCACCCAAAGTATTTATTTTGTTAAGTTGATGAGACACTCCACCTGCGAGATTGAAAATTTCCTGAAAACCCATATAACCTTTGCAGGTTGTGTGTGGTACTATTAAAACGATTGCGCGTGCTACAGTGTGTGGGGGAGCCGAGGGGAGTGCAGTAGTGGCTGGCCCCTTTACATATAGTGGCGGTATGATATGTGCCAGCCGGAAATACCGGCTATATAGCGGCAACCGGTACTAACTGCTCCGCATACTGCCAATCCTGGTCGTTCCCATCTGTGCCAACCTTACACGGGGGGCACTATCATACCGGCATTATCGAGGGGCCACTAGTGTACCTGGCGCGATGGTAGTTTCAAGCGTTACCTGTAGCAACATGAACGCGCGATTCACACTAAATGAGCCCAATGCAGTTACGTTAGCCGCACAGAAAAGCCTTGAACACACGCCTCCTTAAGCCTCTTATTTTGCCTCTATACACTGAACATTATCCCACACTATATCCAAGTAGTTTGGTCCCCTAAAACGGGGGAGGGGGTGCAGCTCTAACCCCCCCCCCATTACTGTAATAACTGCAAAATTATTCCACACTAATGACAAGTAGTTTTATCCCCAAAAACGGGGTGTTTCACTGTAATACTGAAAAATATATACCACACTAATGACAAGTAGTTTATCCCCAAAAACATCCCACACTAATTACAAGTATTTTTATCCCCAAAAAAACGGGGTGCAGCTCCTAAAGGTTTAAAAGTTAAAAGAGATGTAACCATTTAAACCATTGTGTAACTACTGTAATAACTAAGAGGTGCTTTAGGACTGTTAACATAGCACTCGG